>VOQK01007205.1:59045-70458 GCA_015052645.1 Benitochromis conjunctus | reverse complement strand
CAGCTGTCATAGCATCATATGGCAAGAGGTAGGGTACCAGCCTGTCATGGAGCCAACCCCTTTTAACCTAACACACATGCATGCAAGCACAGGTAGAAGATGCAAAGTCCAGAAAGAAAGGTCCCAGATGGTGGTAGGTTCATATCTTACTGAGTAGATCATGTTCATTTTGGAAATTATGCTCCCTTTACAGTAAACAAAAGAACAATAAAGATGGGTATGGTTGGCTTGGGGTTTCACACAAGACTTCAATTAGCTTCATGGTGGCCAAATCGTCTTTTAAATACAGCCTATATTCTTATATCTGGTTATGAAATTATTCATATGTAGGCAGCATTATAATATTCCACTTTAGTTATTATGGATAATATGCTGTGCAAATGTTGATTCTGCAAAGTAAGCAGTAAAAAAGCGGATACACAATTTAGTAAAGAAAAACGAAACAGCACGCCGTGTCATTTTGAAGGCAGAAATGCAGATGATATTTAGAAAGTGCAGCATGAGCTCTACAGTTCTCTTTCCACTGAATGTAACTGGAGCAAACTAGTTTCAAACCCATCGGAAGCTTGAGACAGGAAAATCCTGGAAACATCCATTTTATTCCACAAGCACATACTGCATCTCTATGTTGTCTCTTTTTTTCTGCACAATATTGATTCCTTCAACAAAGAGAAATCCTTGACTGCTTACTGAAGCAGAGACGTATATATTTCCATTTGGGCACATTACTGTTGCTCTTGCACATGTGCTCCAACCAACATCCAGAGTTCTGCACGTGTGATTTCGTGTTGAATCACTTTCTCATTCCTGCGCATTCAAATCCCAACTCTGCCAGAGGAGGCAAAAGCAGAAGTTGAAAAAGAGGATATGTAATTGTATAACTATGCAGCATTTTAGCCCTCTTCAGTGGCGTTACATCAAATAACTTCTCTCCGACCGACCTTTTTGGCACTCTTTTCAGGACCCCTGAGAGAACGAGAACAGGTGTCTCCAGAAAACCTCCCAGTGTTTCACTGACAATCGGATGTGTGGATGTGTCAGGTGGGGCCCACAGTTACTTTGACCCATGCTATGAAGCCAAGCCCCTGGAGAAACCCACATCAGGATCTCATTACTGGCTTACTGTGCATATACACTGTGTCATATAGGGTTTAGGCCTCAGGCTATGTTGTCACTTTATCTGAACTGTACTCGTTTCTCTTCTATATATTCAAGAGCCTAATACATTCATTTAGAAAACCTGATCCCATTATCTTTTTTCATGAGATTCCAACATGTAGACATCCACAGCTGCTCATCAAATTTAGCACCTTATTTACGAAATGTCCAAAGCTTTTTTTCATGATTGTTCTGCCGGGGCAACTCTTTTGACTGAGACTCGTCACGCAGCTGTTTACTGTTCTCCGAAAAGCGCTACGCCGTTTTCCTTCCACTTTCAAAGCAGTTTGTACCATCACGTGCATATCAAGTTCCCAAGTCACGCATCGGACTATAATAAATAAATTCACTGCATTAAAAGGAAGAAGCGGTTTCTCTTACCAAGACCCAACACCGCTGGATGAATGAGAAACATATGCTGATAGAACTATTACCTTAAAGAGTTATGCAAAGTGGTTGAGCGAGCGTCAATTTGTCGAAGCCAGTCACAGCCTGTTGACGCAAAACGGCTCATAAATCACACGGTCGCAGCGATTTCACCTAATCCTCGCTGCATTCTTCATACAGCGCGCTCGTCCAAATCGCCCCACGCTGCCGAGCCAAAAACAAAGATCGTCCTGGCTACAAACTTTTGGCTTTGGCCGGCTGCATCAACCTGATTCACTCTTGACTGAAATATTTCAGCTGCGTCTGATTTTTACGAGAGTAATCAATTAGTTTCCCCAAATAAACATAAAAAGGGGAAATAAAGTTGCGGGCTATTTAAAAATTATTCCGCATTCCTAATAGGGTGATAACAGAGATTTTCAAGATTAAAGCTGGAGTTTTGTTGGTACGGTGGCCAGCTTTCTCACATGTCAAGGAAGCATGTAGTCCAGCTTCATTACATCTGCTCTTTGGTTTAAACTTGTAGGGAAGCTTTTTTCCCCCCCCAAAAAAATTATTTTTATAGCCACTCTGCTTGATTTAACAGTGGGCAATAAATAAGAGAAGGGAGATGTCATGCAAAAAAACGTCAAGAGCTGCACTCAAACTCACAACATTGCTCTTATATGGTCCCCAGTTGCCTGATGTACCAAGAAGGGGCCAGAGGAGGGCAACTTTTAACAGCAACATATAACTCAGGTAATGAAAGCTGACATCTCTTGGAATGGGCAAACTTGTAGCCCCGCATCACTTCTTCAAAACCAGTAACCGCATATCAGTTCACTTTTCTACTGAGAAATGGGAACACACACCAACACTCTCACACACACACACACTTCCTGGCTGCCTACTTTGGATGAGATGCTCTGATAGATAGTGTTTTTTTTGGTTTAGCAGCAAATTTCAAGGCGCATGTTTTCACCCCAATGCAAAGTGGTTCTCATGTACTCGCCTCTTGCAAGCTGGTTTTTCTTTATCCTGCAGTGTTTCGGTTTATTTTGATTTCATGTGCTGACATTTTTTTTTTTTGAGGCATCCAAAATGTCTGTCACCGTGAAATAACTAGTTGAAGTGTGCTGTTATTAAGTCCGCACATACTCAGAAATATGTTTTGTTTATTTTTACTTCACTGCCATGTTTCACCTTCACTGCACATAATGATTTTTTGCTCAGACTCTCTCTGCAGAGTTTAAACCTGAGTTTAACACACACATATGGAAGAAGGATTTTTATGGCAACACAAAATGACTGGAAATTTGTCCAATATGCTGCTTAAGTGGAAACCTTAGAAAAGTGCTTCAACAAAGTGGGAAAAATCTCTCAAAATTGTTGCCAACGAGTATTTGAGATATGAAATAGTGCGAACTAAGGTTCTGAGATGCTTTGCCTCATAATTTCTGTGGTTACAAAGTGACCTGCGTATCCTACACTTCCCTACAGCCCCTTTACTCTGCTTGTGTTTAGCATTTCATGATAAGAGACTATCTGAGCCACTTTATTTGTTAATTTGTTTGGACCTCTTAAGATTATCTTCTTATCTAGGTTATTTGGCTGTAAAGGCCATGTGAATCTGACACATTATAGGACCTTAAAATGAGAGCCAGAAACACCTCATCAACCCACCAGGTTGGACTGTCATAAAACACCATTAGACTTTTTAGCGAGGCTCTGGGTTACAAAAGAAAAAACAGAAAAAAGAAATGTATGTTTTTTGGCTTGATGGGTCCTTAAAGATGGCATATCACACTTTTGCAGATTAAATAGAAAACAGATTTGGTATTTATAGCATAGGGAATGACAGGACTATCTACCCTGAGACATTTTTCTTTTCTTAAGGAGACGTGTTTAGTGAATCTTTATTACCCTCTGGTGTCAGCAAGAGGTAACTGTATGATGTATCTTTTTGCTGTTTCCATATTCCAGCTCATACAGATATTATGATTTCTGATTAACTGACTAGCTTAAATGTACAAAGGAGATTTAGGGCCACATTAAGAAAGAAAAACATTATTGTTCAATATGATAATAAAGTGGAAATTTTGAAAGGAAACTCAATATACTATGCTAAAGTTGAGAAAAAAGTCAAAATGTGGAGATTAAAGTTGTAGTTTTAACTCAAAACAACCACCGCAGCTGCGATACCCACTACAAAATGCCTTGTTTAGATGAGTTACCGAAATGGTTGAAGAGATGGTGCAAAAAGCAACATGTGGAACTTGTGCAAAATGAAACAGCTGCCAGTCAACAGATGCAAGGATGCTGATGGTTACACCCCTTTAAAGAGGATGTATGTTGTATCACAAGATTCAATAAAATAGTTGATCAAGCTGTTTCACTAACTCATCTACACAAAGCGTTTTGGACAGGGTATAGGAGCTTTGGCAGTTGTTGGAGGCAGTTGTTTGACTTGAAACAACAACTTTAATTGCTACATTTTGACTTTATTCTCAAAATAGTGCTTTGAGTTTAATGTAAAAATTTCTGTGCTGTGCAGAGCAGCGGGGAACTGTAGCTGAACTGAGCAGAGAGTCCAGAGTGTGGAGGACTAATACGAGCAAATAAAGAGTGAAATCTAAAGTATGTCAGCTGACTCGAATGGGCAGAGGAGCAGAGCTGAGACAGAGCAGCAGCAGCGGTTGGGTGGGCCGGTGGAGCTGAGGCAGTTGTGGACAACATGTTAAACTTTCTTCTTCTGCTCATCAAATTCAGGTTTATAAGGGGGCTGGAGCCCAGCTGTCACAGGTGACAGGCTAGGTTCACCATGGACAGGTCACCAATCCGCAGGGTTAACAAAGAGAGACATATAAGTATTCACACTCACATTCATGCCTACAGGCAATTTCTGGCTATGTTGACAGAAACAGATATATCATTTCCTACAATTTATCACAGTTAATTGTAGTATTATCAGAAACAGACTGCATGTAACTGCCAACCTGAGCCCATTCAACTGCAGATGTACAATCAGACTGATAGCAGACTAACTCCGTCCCATGGGAAAATTTATGGAAGGTTTTAGGTGCAATGTTGGTATGCCTGACAGTCTCATTTTGCAATTTAAAAAAAACAAAGTGAGATAACTTTATCTTACTGGATAAAACAGACACGGACAAAGTCTAACTTTGCGGATATAACTTACAGTTTAAAAAAGGTGATAAATTACTATATATTTTAAGAACTGTTAAAAGTTGGATGCAAACCCAGAACCTTTTTGCTGTGAGGCGACAGTGCAAACCACTGCATGTTCTACTTTTACAATAATTAGCTTATTAAAATATAATATTTAATCAAAGTCGTTAAAGTGTATTTTTTATGCTGTCATCAGCGTTAAGGTAAATGTAGGCAATGACTAGTTGCTCTACTTTGTAAAATAAAATAAATATATTATATAATTTACCTTTATGACCTGTTATTAAACGATATAAATCATTTGTAAAACTAATAAAATCCCTTAAATTTCACAGTGACTAAGTCCGGCGATGTTTTATTTATTAAGTAAACTCACTTCTTCTACGTGCATACACTGCATTACCAGCAGGGGGAGCTGGCCAAATGCACTCCATTAACTAGTGGCAACGAAAGTGATTCCACGTTCAAAGGGCGCCCACTCGTGTCCTGCTAAATGCTACATTAAAAGACACGAGGACGCCTCGCTGTCGTTACTACTCATACCCACTCAAATCGAAACAAGGAAGCGACTTAAGACGTTTCTTGGGCTTCAGAAAAATTTATCACGTATATGACGAAAATGTTGCCCCGCCCATTTCTCCCACGTGCTCCCGCTTTTCCTGTGACCAAATTTGGCATCAGGAGAAGGAAGGGGAAAAAAAAGAGTACTCACTCAGCCCCAGTTTGTGAGCCCATTAAAAGAGTATAACCGCACCAGGAAATGTTGCGATAAAGTACACCTTCCTGTTAAAAACATTTAGTTTTTTTCAAGGTTTTATCAGGCAGAATAACTATATTAGAAGAAGAAGTCCATTATTACTACGTCATATCTTCCACTTCGTGGTGTAGGGAAAAAAGCGCCGTTTCTCCTTCCTGTGTTTTGATTGGGCCAACAAAGAATAGACGATCTTCGCGCGAGGCTAACTGCAGAGTTTCTAGAAGGTGGCGGAGGTTCACACATGTCTTCATCCCGCTGTCCAGGTCTGGCTGACGGATGGGTGTGGTTCCGCATGCAGAGGGAAGTTTCACCAGTTGGTCGGGTGGTGCACAGCTGTAGGCCTGCGCACTAACAGCTGAAGGACGAGGGACATCGCGAGGTGGCATAGACGCGTGGAGGGATACTGGTGTTTTGTTGTCTTTTACATTTGTTCATTTGCATTGTTTGTAAGGTTGAAAAGCGTCTGAGGCAGGAACACTGGGAGCTAATAAAGGATCAAGGTAAGTGTCACGTGTTTGAAGGTGTGTACTTGGGTTTTGTGTTTGGGCAGTTTGGTCATTTTCCAGTCTTAGAGTGTTTCTCAGTGCTCTGAAACAGCGGCTAACCTGACACTTTGCCTAACGAAAACTCAGATGATGATGCTAGGTTCCCTGTTCCCGAACAGGTCATGTGTTGTTGGGAGCAAACACTTGCCCTCTGATTGGCTGTTTGGCTCTGGAGTGCATCTCAAAGACACTATTCAACAGAGAGGGGGGATAAAAGCGTTCAAAGAAATCCTTTATGTCAGACTCTATTCATGTTTTTAAAACTGTGAGAACAGTTGTAATCACAGCCTGACTTTGTGTATTAATAATAGTATATAGCATGTTTTGCTCCTTTGTATTGTTATTTCCTGGTTGCTTGTGCCCCAAAGATGGAGAATGGATATATTATTCTTTTTCAAACGTTTATGAAGACGTTTAAAAAAGAAACTATTAAAAAGAAAGAGCTGGGAAATGGACTAATACACTGAATCATGTGTCAGTACATGGAAACACAGCATAAAGAGGCAAAAACAGAGTTGGCACAGATTTCTTGTATTTTTTTAAAGCAGGCTTCTTGAATAGTTCCCCAGACTTCCTGAAGGACATCCAAAGCTCTTTTTGGATGTTGCCTGCCTTTTGTTTCATTTTCTGTTGGGATGATCTCACACTGCTTCAGTGTTGAGGTCCGGGCTTTGGGGAGACCATCTGCTGATTGAAGTTGCTGTGATTTAGACACTTCCCAGATGGTACTTTGTTGTGGATCAAAGTCTGATGCCACTTTTCTGTCTTCATAATTCAAGTCATGACAGGTGGAAATGCAGCCCCAGACCATGACAGAGCCTCGGCCATGTTTTGCAGATAGCTGTAGATACTCAGTTGTACGTCTGTCTACTCATCACTGAAGCCTCATGAGTAAAGATCTCAGTGAGAGGGTGGCTGTCATTCTTAAGGAAACAGGGTGAAAAGGACTATGATCTGGACTGGACTGAAAGAAATATGGCAACTGGTCTGATGGAGTGATCAATCAATGAAAATTTTGGTTCAAATCGTTGTCATTTGAGGAAGGCCCAGTGCATCTCTCAGGTCCTGTGTCTGGTCATTTTTCCTTTGTTTGCTTTTTAAATATTTCTCAAGGACACGATTTTCGAATACTGTCTGTTTGCTATAAATAGTTTTTTAATCCTGTCATTACTTCTTGTGTCCTACACTTGTCCAGTTTCCTCATTTGTTTGTTGTTGTTTTTTCTCCTTCATGGTGCAAAGATACTATTTTTATCCCTGTCAAACTGTGCCAACTTTGACATGTTTCATAGTTTCAACAAAAGTAATGGGAACAAATTCTGTGTGTTTGCAACAGGCTGCTAGAAGCAGAGAGACGTGGCACTGGTTCTTGAGTTGGATCCTTTTTTCTTTTTTTTTCTCAGTGGCTTGACAAACAAAAAACATTTCTTTGAAAATGGTCACGTACAAAGACTGAAAAGCCGGGAGAACTGTTGCTCAAACCTCCTTTTAAAAAATGAAAAGGTCTTGCTCCTTGCAAGCAAAATATTAAAAAACAAGGTTGGTTCTAGACTTTAGGACAGTACAGTGCTGTGTATAGTTTCTCTACCTTTGAGACCCAACCAATCAGAAGCCAACCAAGAACAAGAGATGATTTTATTTTATTGTTTTTACCTGATGTAATTAAATGTCCTCTTATGAACTTTTACAGAACATGGGGCTTCTGCAGCTGCTAAAATCCCAGTTCTTGTGCCACCTGATCATCTGCTATGTCTTCCTGGTCAGTGGCCTTATTGTCAACCTGTTGCAGCTTTGTACTTTACCTGTGTGGCTGGTCAGTAAGCAGCTGGCCCGCAGAATCAACATCAGACTGGGCTACTGCATCTCCAGCCGTACGTATTAACCTTATTTATACCGTCAGAACCTGGCTGTTGTTACTGTGTCTGTTCCTTTTAGTTTCAGTGGGGCTGTTGATGTGATGTCGTGATAACCCTCTGCTGCATGAGCTCACTGAACTCTGCGTACTGCATAGCATCATTTCACAAAAGCAATCCAAGTGCCCTTTACTCACATGTACCTGTTTGCGTCTTTGTCTTTAGAGATGGTTGCTACCTTGGAGTGGTGGTCTGGGACAGAGTGCACACTCTACACTGACCCAAAGAGTTATCCACTGTATGGAAAAGAGAACGCCATTGTGGTCCTCAACCACACTTTTGAGATAGACTTCCTGTGTGGCTGGACCTTCTGTGAGAGATTTGGAGTTCTTGGGGTAAGAGAAAGTAACTCAGAAAACTTCACCCACTCCCCAATTCAATGCTTCCCTTCAGTTCTTTTAATGCGTTCTCAACTTCCAGAGTTCAAAAGTGTTAGCCAAAAAACAGCTGGCTTATGTACCGATCATCGGCTGGATGTGGTACTTCCTGGAGATAGTTTTCTGCAAAAGGAAGTGGGAGGAAGATCGAAGGACGGTGGCTGAGAGTCTTCAGAAACTGTGGGATTACCCAGAAAACTTCTGGGTAGGTTTCAGTCTGTGGTAACTTTAGAATCAAGAGAAGTGAGAGTGATATTTTTGTGACGATAATTATAATATAATATAACACCCAACTTTTTTTTTTTTTTTTGGCAAAAGTTCTTGCTTTATTGCGAGGGGACGCGCTTCACACCAAAGAAGCACCAGGTCAGCATGCAGGTGGCTGAAAGCAAAGGTTTGCCCAAACTCAAGTATCATCTTTTGCCCAGAACCAAAGGATTCTGGGTAACAGTTCAAAACCTCAGAGGGACAGGTGAGTGTATGACTATGTATTTAAATGTGGCCACCAGAAAGTACCCGATCGGCTTCATCGGGCGAGGAGGTGGATTTGCAAATCAAATGAGCGATGGCGGCGACTAACCGCCGCCTGTTCTGTGTTGTGCAGCTGCGGCTGTTTACGATTCCACGCTGAACTTCAGAAACAATGAAATGCCGACTTTGCTGGGACTTCTTAACGGGAAAAAATATCACGCAGATTTATATGTGAGGTAGGAATTGATGTTTCACACTGATGATTGGTGCTTTTCATTTCCTGTGTGCTGGTGTAACCTTCATCTCTGTGGCGTGCAGGAGAATTCCTCTAGAGTTGATCCCAGAAGATGAGACGGAGTGTGCTGAGTGGCTCCACAAACTTTACCAGGAGAAGGTGAGAGTCTTAAATTTTCTAATGGATGCAGGATTTCCAGAAGAGAGGCATTAGGTAGAGGTACTAAATCACCCAGTTTCTTATTACTGAAATAGAAACCATACTGATTAAATATGTAGCCTAAAATAAGTGCCTCTTCTTTTTTTCTCCCAGTGGGTGATGCACTGTTGCACACTGAATAGTAGTGCTGTAAATAATGGGTGGATCCATCCTCTGGTAGGGATATTTGTGGTGCTGCAGGAACTGGTAAAACAGTGTCTTTGAAATTTTTGATCCAGCCACTGATCACTGGGCATATGCCCAGACAGCTAAAACCTGGATCAGGAATCAGCTCGGATTTAAATTCCACATGAAAACATAAAAACTTTGGTGTAATTTAAAGAAAGCAGAGAAAGCAAACAATATTAGAAAGCTGGAAGCTTTTGCACTTGACTAAAATACTAAAAGATTAGTGTGAGGAAAGATTTATTGCTGACCATAAAGGGCATTAGTGGTAAAAATTAACTTTGAGGGTAAGAACAGTTTGGCTCGTGGACCTTTTTTATGGCGATAGATCAATATGTTAAATGACATCGACATTATTATTATACACAGTTTGGAAGGTGTGGTGAGCTTATCTGTGGTTTTGGCTCACCTCCATGCCAGCTTTTAATTACTTTTCAATCCATGCACTTTATAACTGAACTCATGAATCTGAACTTGGGAATGTTAAACTTTGTACACACTTGGTTCCATTTTAGCTCTTACTTTTTTGTAGACACATGGCAGCCAAATGGTTTTCAAAGAACCAACTTTAGCCGTGCTTCCGTGTTGTGAGTTTTGGTATTGAGCTGTCTTCGCATTAATTAACAGGATAGCTTTCAAGAGCACTACGCAAAGACTGGGCGCTTCCCGGGCCCCATAATGAGTCCTCCCCGTCGACCATGGTCCTTGATCAACTGGCTATTCTGGTCCTGCCTGCTCCTGTACCCTCTAGGCCTGCTGCTCACTCAGCTGATCAGCTCTGGATCCGTATTTACCATCGTAGCTTCCGTGGCTGTCTGCTCTGCAGGTTTGTGTCATCCATTCACAGGCAAGGTCAAGCCACCCTAATATGGCTAGAACGGCCCATCCCTCACTTTAACCAGCTCCTTTTTGTCCAAATCTTACATAAAGCAGCAGATTTGACACCTCCAATGTAAGTCTCCCTCTTTTATCTTATTTATTTATCAGTATTGGGAGCATGTCCATAACAGCATTCAGGCATGTGCTTAAAATATCAAAGTTAGACATCGAGTCATCCACCCGATTCATTTTGTTATTTTTTCACTGGGATGTTAAAAGGAATTAATCACTCTAACCGCACGGGTTTTTCAAGAGCATGCTGCAGTTTCCACAATAAATAAGAGGCCTTGATACAGACTTGGAGGAGATGGCTTAGGTGTTATCAGTTATTTAAAAGAGCAAGTTAATGTCCAACTAAATGTTAACAGACTTTGACAGACACTTTGCTTCTCATATCAAAGTGACAGATTCAGCCATGTTGCTAAGTTGTCATAGTAAAAACTCTTGATAATTAAAGGGCATCTGCACCAAATTCAAAGGGAAATTTACTGTGGAAATAAAAATGTCCCATTTCAGAACCTGTCAGCACTTCTTTGTGACTCACTCAAACAATGCTCCAGCTTCTCTAAATCCTTTTGTTTTTTTTCTTCCCACAGCTTCACTGGGAGTTCGCTGGATGATTGGCCAGACTGAGATAAAAAGAGCCTCAAACTATGGGAATAAGGAGGTTTCTCTAAACAACAACTAGTGGATTCTGACATACTCTAAACTGCCTCCTTTTTTTTATTGCACAGCTACTAATCTGCAAGCTGCCCTCAGGAAAACTTGTACCAACAGAGTCCTGCCAGACTGCCATTTACAAGTGCAGACCTGCTTCAAAGCAAGTGCAGACAGGGTAGTTTCATACTAACGCTATGCTGTGGAAGGATCGAGCCTGGTGTGAGACACTGGACCGTGGTAAACAGGGTGAAAGAAGGAGTGGCAAGATTAAATATAGATTAAAATCAGAGTGTATTTGAATACAGCCAAGACCAACATTTGCTCTAGAAACAAATTGAATTCAACCAAAAGGCAAATGGACTACCTCTTTGATTGAGCTGTAATGCACAGATAACATTTCCACGGTGAGAGAAAATAAAAAGTTTGCACAAAAAAGCCGCCTTTGTTGTTGTTTGAACTTAAAAAAAAAACAAGTAGTAA
>VOQK01007205.1:35846-47316 GCA_015052645.1 Benitochromis conjunctus | reverse complement strand
AAACAGCTTGAGAAATGTTTTGCTCCTAATGAGATTAATTGGCAGCAGGTCAGTAAAGTATTTTAGAGAGGCGGGATTTCTCAGAAGATCACCAATCTGCAAAAGACTGTCTACAAATTACAGAGCAATTTCAATGTATTGAAAGTAATTTAACTGATGATGTAATGTAATTTAATGTAAACTTGAAAAGACTTTGAATATCTCATTATCTGCAGTTCATAATATCATCAAAGGATTCACAAGGGCACAAGGAGCAAGGCTGAAAAGCTGTTGGATACCGGTGAAAAACAGACATCGTACACAGTACCATTCACAAAAGCAAGTCAAAGCTCTAACATGCAAACATGAAGACATGTGAACATCGACATGTGATCTAGAGATGCTGTCATCTTTGGGCCAGAACTCTTTTTAAATGGATTGAAGCAAAGCGCTAAACTGTTCTGTGTTCAGATGAATCATAATGTGAAAGTCTTTTAGAAAACCGTGGATGCCACATCCTCTGGACTAAAGAGGAGAGGGGCCATCTGCCTGTTATCCGCGCTCCGTTCATATCTGATGGTTAATTCCAGCGCCTATGGAACTGGCAGCATCATTGCAGGTTTTGGAGCAAAATACGCTCCCATCCATATGACTTCTTTTTCAGGGATATTTCAGCTGCTGAACTGCAGCTATTACACCAGCATAGCTTCGTAAAAGAAGAATCTGGATGCTGAACTGGCCTCCCTGCTGCCCGGACCTTTCTCCAACGTAAAACATTTGGCACACAATGAAACAAAACATATGACAAAAAAGACCCAGGACAGGGTAATATCATGGGACAACATTTCTCTCCCAGAAGTCTAGAAACCGGCCTCCTCAGTTCAGACATTTATGGAGCATTTGTATAGAAAGAGGAGATGTTATGACTCTCCCACTTTTTTGATTCATGTTGCTGTCATCAAATTTTGTCAATTAATTTCATCAAATTAGCCTTTTTCTTAAAATAGTACATTTGAAACATTCGATGTATATTTTCTACGCTCTATTGTGAATAAAATCTGGGTTTATGAGAAGTTTTGTTTTCTTTACATTTTACACAACATCCCAGCTTTATTGGAATTGGTCTATAATCATATAAATCCACGACAACCACTGTGCTGAACTACTTTACTCCCTCAAAGACATACATGTAGCAACATTTTGCTTTATTCTGGTACTAGTTTGTCAACTTCATATCTACTTTTCCACTAACATAACACCTTTTACATAAAAACATTATTTGGTGGTAGAATTGTTTTTCCATAAACTGTTAATTTGCATTATTTAAGTAATGTCATAACAGTACTCCTCCGTTTTTAATATTTTTACTCATTTACTTTAAAAGAGTTTGAGGAACCAGAGTTACTTGAACTCTACTTCAAGTCATACACGTGCTTTTTTTAAATATTCTATGTGAACTGAACTGTAATGTCACAGCTGTTGTGTCTGCTTTGTGTAACAGTGTCCTCTCCATGACATCCAGATTGTAAACTTGCAGAGTTGAACCTGAAATCAATCCTGAACTCCAGATATGGAAGATGCTATCGTGGAGAAGCTTCTTACCGAAGTACAGGCCAGTAACAGGGCTATGGGGTTTTCCAATCACATGTCCAATACATTCATTCATCAACGCTTGTAAGTTCTGCAGAAACACAACAGAAATTTCCAGTTAGTATAAAAACACTATACTCCAAGCACGCCTATTGTGTATGTCGTAGAAAACTAGACTTACCAGGAAGTCATCCTCTGGTAATGCTGATATAAAGGCGGGTTCAATAGCTTGAAGAAAGTCAAAACCCTGAGTCGCCCACCTGTGGAAGCAAAACAGTGTTAATCTGTGCATGCAAAAACAAACACAACAAAATGATTAGTTAATAATTTATGGGTTTTTTGTTGTTGTTTTTTAAGCACTTAAGACGGGAAACATTACTGATATGACAACTGACTCATACCCAGAGTTATGTGGGACTGTTTTTGTTTGAGGATTTGTCACACTATTAAAAGAGTTCCCCACTATCTCTACAAAATGTCATGCTACTGTCAAAGTCTTCACTCTGCTAAGAGGGCAAGGTTGTCATGGTAACCTGTCATTGTTCAAAGGAAAAGCTCTTGACAAAGAGGACATCTTTAATGAACATTGTGATTTTTCCAAATAAATAAATATGGCAGCATCAGAATATAAATCTTATAGCTTAAGCTACAAAAAGCATCCCTGAGTAGCAGACCAGAAGACTACCAAGCAGAGCAGATACTCAAGAAGGAGAACAGTGAAGAATAAGTGTTCAGCTGATAGGAACATCTTACCTGGGTTTGGTGCCTCTGCCACTCTCACATTTGGTCAGGACATAGGTCATCCATTTGCGGGCAAACGCTATGTAACGTTCCCCGATCCTCTGTCTGAACTCTCCTGACATCAGACGCACCACCTCCTTGTGATACTAGAAGCAAAAAAAAAACCACCCAAGCGATTGATAAGACACTACACAACTGTGCAAAAGTCTTGAGTCATTCATTTGTTTCTTTGTATTTTGCTTGCAGGGAGCCAGACTACATTACAGTTACATTACAGTGGTTCTCCGAGCTTTTTGGAGGTCTTTCAAAGTTTTTCTTTGGACACTGGCTTCTTTTTTCATTCATTTTCAGTCCAGCCTTTATGCCTGACCATTTTCAGAGTAAATCTGTGTAGTTAAATCTATGAAATAAGTCCTGAAAAATTGAAAGAACCTTGTTAAAATTATGAAAGTACAGTCAAGTTGATTGAGAATGGAACAAAAGGCAGCCAACATCCAAAGAATCCCCTTTAAGAAGCCTGAAGAACTATTCCTATGCCTTACACGCTGCATTTATGTTTGCACATGTTTCAATAAGTCACTGCTTCTACAAGCTCAAGGCCTTTGCTCAGTACTGTATGTAGCTGTACTTCTCAGTGTGAGTGCATTAATGTACTTAAAATAGCAAGCGTGCGGCTACAGGAATTGAGACACAGCATCTGCCACACTTTTCAATTTTTCCAGTCTTTTACCTCGAAGGCAAAGTTGTAGCCCTGTGTCATCGCCTCCCTATAGTAATGATTCAGAGTGGCTGACTCGGACTCGTCGATCTCGGCCTTAAACTCCGTGGTAAACATGTACTCTACTCGGTCAATGGCATGGCTTATCTTAATGCATAGCTGCAGTGCCTCATTCTGTGAAAGGAGAGAGCAAAATGAGAAGAAGAAAGAGACCTTTTTAAAACCTTTTTCATAAAAATGATTATTAATGCATGTATATATAATCAAATGCAATTGTGTGAGATTTTTTTTAAGTAACAGATAAAGTTGCTGAAAATTTAGTGGCTTCCATTAAGGAAGCACTTCTAAAATATGACCTGAAAGTGACTCTGTTTCTTCTTTTTATGTAATGTTAATAGGGCAGAAATTCAGGGTAGCTGATAGCAGTTGCTATAAAAACAGATTTGAAAGTAGGACACCGACATGCACCTGTCTGCACGACAACACAGAATAAACCATGGGTTAGATGTCAAGCATGTGGTTATATAAGCACCTTGAGCTCTTCCAGAGCACCCGCGATGAGAGGCTGGCTCGATGTTTGCTCTCGGTTAGGAGTAAGCACATCCCCCATGGACTGCTGAAAAGCCTTTCTCTGAGCCACCAGGTGAGCTGACTGCATCACTATCAACAGCAGGTTCTCTACCTGAAAGCAGATCGAACCATCGTGAGGCATATAAACATCAGGTACAAACAGGCAGACGCACACACTTGCACACAGAGACTGAATTTAGAAATGCCACAAACCTTCATGGCCCTTAAAGTGTCAACAGTTTCCATCTGTGGGACCAGCTTGAGAAGCTCTCCATCCCACTGAGCCCAGTCAGAATAGGTACTGGAATCCCCAGCTTTGTGTTTGCTCATGAGCAGGTAGGCCTCGTCCTCAGCGATTTCATCGGGCTCTTTAGAACAGTCTTTGCCAGCAGCGGCATTAAGAAGCTGCAGGATGACGGGTCGCTGATTCATCAAGCCACAGGGGACAAAAACCTGAAGCTCTTCCAAGCCCGGTATCTGAACCTGAGGGGGGAAGGGGTTAAACAGTTACATAAATAACTCCAGAGCAGAAAGAAGATCAGAAACTGGCAAAATAAAATGTAATAAAAACAAAACAAAATAAACACCTTGACATAGTCTTTTTTCTTCAGTGCCTCCAGGAGACAAGTAACACCGTTAGTGATAGTGAAATCTGCAGCAACCTCCAAATCCTGCAGAGAAGGGTGCAAACAAAGTACGTGTCAAAACACACAATCCTGGTGCTTCGGTAAACAGAGAAAACAGGGTCACAGACAAACTACAAAGCCAGTGCTGTTGCATCTTCTTTTTTTCTTTTTAAGTCAAGGAAGTGAAAATTCTTTACTTTGTCAGTTTCTCACCTTACGAAGCATTTTGGCAAAGCCCAGGGCCTTAGACGCTCGCTCCCTGGCCTCGTGGAACAGCTCTTTAAGAGACCGACTAGTCTCAACAACAGACCGCCTGCAAAAATCAAAAGCTTCAAAGTTTTAAATCAAAATCCACTGAGACAAAAACATCAATATAAACTCGTTGAAATCTTAAAATCTAACTTCTCCATCATCATCCTCCCCACCTGATCTCATCCGAGGCGGTGCTGTCATCTGCACTTTCCCAGAATTCATTATCGCTCTTTTTCAGACCAGCATCGAGGAACTCTCCAGTGGATTTGAGCAGCATCCCAGCAATGTCACTGCAGAGAGCAGAACAGCGCTCAGCTTTATATAAATGATTAATAAACTTCTGCAAGCAGGCGCCGTGACTAAAACAAGAATGCGGTCACTCGGTTTTAAAAATGGCACATTTCTGACCGACTGTGGGTTCACTCACCAGAAAAGCTTCCCAGACTGGGCCTCTCCTCCACGGACGTAAGGAGTGATGACCTTGGTGAAGTGCCACTCCTCTTCCAACAGGTTCTTTAAGCTATGAGAGGCCTGAGGCAGCTGCTGCAACATCTGGATCCAGCTGTGCATGTAGTCAAAGTAAACCTGCACAAAGAGTAGCACACGGTGAATAATCACAAACTACAGTTTGAAAACGGAGGCGGGAGAAAAACTGGGAAACTTACCACCAACATCTTGTGAAGATCTTCTTCAAACTCATCAATATTAGCGTTTATTTGCAAGCCCTGAGCGTCAGTCACCACGCCATGCAGCATGAACTGATAATAGTGCTTCATCAGAAGACCTCCTTTAAGGACCTCTTTACACTCGCGCACCAACTGCAGAGCACAAACAAACACATGTAAGAACATAGTGTACAACAAATGTTAAGGCTATTTGTTCCACCAAAAGTTTAAACTGTATATTTGCAGGCATCACAGGACTGTTGAGAAGTTATAAACTAAAACCAAGGAGAAAACAGCAAGGACTTCAACAGCTGCTTGCCTGTTTGATACTGAGCAACGAGGGCTCTCCGGCGGGCCTCTGTTCAAGTCGCAGTTTAAGGCATTCATGAATGACGTTGAGGAGGACTCTGCACAGCACGAGGAACGCTGGCCGGAAGGATGGAAGATCCATGTCCAGCAGATCCGCCCAGGACACCTGGTCTGCTCCGAGCTCAGGGTCAGCAGGCCCGCTTAACTGATCGTGACGTGACAGCTCAGGCAGGTAATCGCTGTACAGCATTGGGTCTGGAAAGTCTGCAAACTGCAAGCAGACGAGGACTGTGAACTTAATTGAGCAAGTCTCAGGGGAAGGGGACTTCTGGTAAGCTCCTATCTGTAAGAACTTCTCGAAATGAGGTTTCCTCAAGTGACTAATTAAATTATATTAACATACAAACAATCTAATTAGTTGCTACAATGCTTCTGTGGACAAAAATGCCATTTGGCTGTTTAGAACTAATTTACTGTATCATTGTTTTAACAGGGAAAGAAAAAAAATCACACTTAATTCTACTTTTGCCTGCTACGTTATTTACATGTTTTTTCTTGCTGATGTAACCCATAAAAGGATTTGTGTCTCCATGTGGGGTCAAATCAGGGATCTTTTGCTAGTTAGGCAAATGTGCAAAGTTCTATACTACGTACCCATCCAGGCCTGAGGAAATCACCTGGATGATGAAATGATTCTTCTACCACTGAACAGAATCAAGTTTCTGAGTATAGATCCACTTAGAAAAATACTTAATAGCAAATGTATTTTTGCATGAATTATTAGGCCACTCAGTCGTCACGTTGCAACTCAGCTCTAGAGTGCAATAAATTAACCTTTAAAAATTGAATTCTTGTAAATAATTGACTAAAAACAAAATTCTCATTTCCTAGTGTTTCCTTTTTCCTACAAAGGACTTTGTCATCATAAAATGTATTTGATTACCTTGTGTCACTGTTTACAATAAATTATGATTGAACAGATGTTTGGGAAACAATTAATACCCCCCCTCCCCCCAGTCTCCTAGCTTTGCTCCTAGAACAATAGTTAAATGTTTCTCCCCTTGAAATAGAATATATATATATATATATATGTATATATATATAATTGGCTGAACCTCAAAATATTTAACTTTAAATAAATTAAACAAAGGAAATAATTCATCGGCACCTGAAAAGAGTTGCCAAGCAGATGTGTAGCTAATCACATCTCACAGACTACATTCCTTAAGTGCAGCGTAAACATAACCCCCCTACTTAAAACTCTATACATATGCTAACGATGTGCCAGGTAATGTAGATGAGACAAGTCAGCCCTATTGTTTGTGACCTGGCGTGAGTGTAGGGGGTTTTAACCTGGGCCGACTTGTGAAAATCTTTTGAAAATTTGCAAGCCATTACCATTCTCAATGGCAACTTTAACTACCAAAGCAATTTTAGAAATCAACTAAACAGTATCTATCAGTAGAATGACACTGATAAGTCTTTTATGTCCTTTAAATCTTTTATATTAAAGAGTCAAATGACCAAAACGGTCACAACAGCTTAATTAACAAATTATTTTTCACATACAATGATGATCATACTTCAGATAATCCTTTTGCAGAGCTTGTGTTCATTTGGTTTAAATTTGTTTAATCATTTCTATAACTCGGTTCTATTTTAAATTTGTTTATAAATATTTCGTAAACAAGAAAAAGTTTTATCAGTTAAAAAAACATCAAAAAGCATGTTAGTTACTTTTCTATACACCAATAAAGTGATTAACCAGCAGCGCCTTGTTTTTAGAACAGATATATGAACACACTCAGATGTAGCTTTACTAATGTGACTCCTTTTTATTACCAGATTTCTTAGAATAATAGCCTCACCTCTAGTGCAAGAGTGTGGCGGAGCAGTGCTGCTCTGGACCTCTGAAGAGAGCGATCCATCAGTTTGTGCAGTCTGAGGATCAGTTTACGCAGTCCCATCTGTTTTAGAGCTTTATCCACAAATGGTCTGTAGATGGATGTGGGGCAGAATACTCCTCCTCCCATGGATGCTTCTGTATTTCCTGAAGTAGCATTTGGAAGAAACTCATCTTCGGACAACAAACGGGCAAATTTAGGAGTCAGGGTGGGAGACAACTCTCCCTCTGTGACGGGACTCGCTTCTCCGTTGTCCTCGCCATCTCTGTCCTCAATGTCACTTTCTGTGGTAAAAGTGGTTATTGAGTCGTTCTCGTCGTCGTCCTCGTTGTCTTCGTCTTCGTTTCCGCGAGAACACCGAGGCGAAGGGATCTCAAAGACGGGCCACCCGATACGGGATAAGTCATGGATGCCCAACACTGTGGCCATAACGCGCAGCTTCTGGTTTAGGTCCTGGGTGATATTGAGCCACAGACAGAGCGCCTGCACCCTGCCTTGAAAGTCTCGTGCTGCATACTTTTCGTAGTCCCTTTGTAAGGCCTGCAAAGAGGGATACAAAGCTTCCACAGACTCCAGCAGTTCCATAACTCGCTTGACCTGCTCAAATGCCAGCCGCTGACGTTGAAGATGCTCCCTGCAATCAGCGCCAGAGCCGAGTGGTTCTGCTGCATTCATTGTTGATGAGGGGCAGGCCCTAAAGCCCCAGGGATCTACTCCACAGTGGTTGGTCTCTGCTACAGCAGGCTCCCTCTTCTCTTCCCAGACTAGATCAGGGACTCTCTGATAGTCCTCCTGAACTACTTGAGACTCTGGACACTGAGCCCCCCCCAGGCTGTCATAGTTGACTTTAAAGTGCAGAATCTCGTTAATGATGTCAGGGATAGCTTGGCGGGCAGTGAAAAGGAAAAGGTCTTGGTCACTGGTGGAACGCCGTGCATGCCATGCCTGCAGCTCCAGCCAAATAACCTCATTGTTGTGACCCATGTAAGGCATGTTCTCCAGGCCTCTCTGCTCCTTCTCTTTCCTCTTGGAGGACATAGACGTGAGCTTTAGCAGCAGCCGCAGAGTTTCAAAGAATTTGAGGCGGTCAGCAGGACAGTCTGTCCTCGAGGTCTGCCGGTGGGTGCGGGAAATATGGGGCATAGACACAGGAAGATTGCGACTGCTGCAGCCCAAACTCAAATAATGTTTTCTGGTTTCTATGAGGGGCTTTGAGAGGGGATCCAGCATAAATGAGCCTTCAAATGTCTTCTTGTGGTCTCTCTGTGTGGAGCGCAGCACAGCCCTCTGCTTCTTGCCCTGTTTGTAGCTGTACTCCTCAGATGTCTCCATTGCCTTGGGACTGTCCCTCAGGGCAGATGAGCTGGTGTCAGCTAGGAAAAGAAACAGACTTCCAGTCAGAACACTGTGTGTAAAACCTGCATGTAATGTGGGGTTTCTATGTATACATTTCTCTGTAAAATCGATTTACTAACTTACGTTTGTTTGGAGACCGCCCAGCACTCCTCCCCTGACTGTTCCTCGGGTGTTTGCTAGACATGTGTTTCATCTGACGGGGGTTATATGGAGGTGATGTCCCATACAGAGCTTCCTCTTCCTCACTGGGAGAGTCACAGGACTCAGCCACTTCTTGGCTCCGTAGGGATGCATCTTCCACTGGCTTGGCCTGCCTGTCAGCCATGAATGACAATAGAAAAGACAACCCATTGGTCTGAGCTAAATCTGCATATTTAAATTAGATTGGCTTATATGCATAGAACTGTTACCTGAAACAGAAACTATATTTGGAGACGCAACAACTTGGCATTATGAAACCATTTCATTCATATCACAAGCACGACCTAAGAAATGTGTGCACAAGGTCAAACAGTGCTCGGCTGTTTGCACCAATAACAGACTGTGCAGTAAATCCCCAATGCCACAGGAGACAGGCTGCTAAACTGCAGCTAGACTGAACGTCTGCTACTACCCACAGCAGTGTGACGACTTGTCTGCCCTGGGGTGGGGGGAGTCTCTCTGGCTGCCCCCTAAATGTATAACAGCAATAGTCTGTGCATGACCACAGGCATCCAGGTGCAGG
Source organism: Benitochromis conjunctus (assembly GCA_015052645.1). Classification (NCBI taxonomy): domain Eukaryota; kingdom Metazoa; phylum Chordata; class Actinopteri; order Cichliformes; family Cichlidae; genus Benitochromis; species Benitochromis conjunctus. Next base: position 37,882 of record VOQK01007205.1, on the reverse strand, counting down.
ATATCAAACTGTTTGTGTGTCTTGGTAAACATAAAGCTTGACCAAAAAGGGAGTTAAAGTAACCCATCATTAAATCTGTCTAAGTCATCAATCATACAGCACAGTTGCATGCAAATATGGTTCTTATACAAAACAGCATAACACCCCCAGGAGATTCCAGTAAATCTTGAGAAAACAATAAATATTGGATACCACAGCTGCTTACCGGCACTCTGAAAGGCTGTAGCAGCTAGTTCTGCAGAAAGGAAAGATTACAAACACTTGAAACACTTCCTTGTGGGAAAAAAAGGGGGTAATGTGGAAGAGCACCACGCCTTTCCAGATTACAATGTCAGAGCTTTGTCCCCCAAGGCCTTTCTAAGAGTTTTTTTAATGGGATTAGAGAGAAAGGTTACAAAGTCTGACCCTGCCAAAATAAGACAATGGGGAAGAAGGGGAGGTGAATGAAAACTGGCGATATCTATTATATTTATGCAAGTCACCATGTGTGCCTCTGCTGATCATCTGACTCAAAGGCATTCCCCTACACGTGCTGGTAGCTTGTTGGGGTGGACTTGCTTTTAAAGGAGTTGCAGTTCTTTCACCCATCTGCCCCCAGCAGAATGTGACTGTCCACACATACACATGCAGACAGAGAGAGAGTGTGGGAGCAGCTGTGGCGCTACATGCAGGTAGACACAGGTCAGAACACCTGCTGAAAATGCTGCATGTGCAAGATTAGCTGCAATCAAGAATACCTGTTCTCACAAAACAACCGTCATACTCAGGGTCACTGCAATAGTACGGCCAGTTTCTGTCCATGGAAAATGTCTCGAATTGTTAATGCACTTACACAAGTTCCCATCTTGTGGAACAGCCTATAAACTCAGGAGTTAACTTGTAGAAGGACCTAACAACTTTAATCCTTTAGATATGATGACATGCTCTGTTCTTGTAACTACACTGGAAATAAACCCTTCCGTTTTAAGATACTTGAAATTTTGTTTTGTCAGTATCTCTAACAACCCATTCATCTCTGTGACAGCACAACCAGCTTACCTACAACAGTCACAGAACAAATCACAGATCAACCCTTAAATGAAAGCACACTGACTTCGTTATGAATGTACTCTATGAGTGAACTGTGAGGAAACTTGTTCTGCAAGAGACGGACAAAATAGTGTGCATTACTTTTCAGTGTGCATGCACAGTAGGCAACTGTGTTCCTTACAATAAAGGCATTAAGCGCAACAACAGACAAATGAATGTGGTTTCTGTTATGCTATAATTGAGACAGGTATCAGGAAGCTGCATGAAGAAAGCAGATTTATAAAAACTGCTCAACGCTGGAGTACAAGCCTACTCCTGCATTAGTACAGGAAAGCATTTAAAAACCCGTTATGCTTCAAAAACTCCTATGGCATGTGTGTGCATGCGTGTGACACAAGTGATCAGATTGTGTGCGCATTTGTAAACATTCCAAAGCCTGGATATCTGTGTGTGTGTGTGTGTCCATGTGAGAGAGAGGACAGAAATAGTACATACATGTGAGCGAGGGAATGAGACCAAGTTTTAAAAACGTACTCCTCTACGCAGAACAGAGTGATTCAATCATTCAGGAATGAGAGCGGAACCAATGACGCCACCGGGGCCGGTTGTTTGTTAAGTTGCCATGACACACTCTGAGCACAGGCTGTGCCGTTGCAGGAAGGGCTACGCAAATTTGTCTTGTGAATTTCTTAACCTACTTACAGGCTGCACAAAGTTATCAGCATGTGTGTCCTGCAGTTAACCATAGCAGCACTGTGGTCTTCAAGCTGTCCCTGCCTGGCTGCTGATAGTGAATAATCACTGCAGATGGTGTCTGGCTGCTCTCAATGGCTCATCTGATGGCTCATTGGGGCTCAGATAAAGGCCAGTGGAATGCTAAAGCCCCGGGCAGAACACTAAGTGAATAATAAATGGCACAAAAATCGAGAGTCTTTTCTGTATAGTGACTGAAGCAGAGATACCAAGGGCTGCCAGAGCTGGGGGGGGGGGGGGGGGTGCCTTTTTTT
>VOQK01007205.1:11188-27262 GCA_015052645.1 Benitochromis conjunctus | reverse complement strand
ATATATATATATATATATATATATATATATATATATATATATATATATATATATATATATATATATAGCTAGCAATAGAAATGTATATAGCTTCTCCTACAGATATATCTATAGGTGTAGAAGCAGGCCTCTTTACCCTCCCAGACAGCCACACATATTCTGTTTTAGGCAAGTGCATCAGACACGTGGTTTTCTGTCATTTTTCTTAAGGTTTAAGAAATAGCTTTGTTAAGTTAGAAGTTATGTATTTGTTTTCCTAAATAATTTCACAAAGGGCATGCGTGCCTTGCTGATCAGTCAGCGCACAGGAAGAACTTTAGTCTCTGACACATGGGCAGCAGTGAGGTTACAACATACACGGTAGTAAAGGTACCCTGTACCCCAGTTGCTTCCTAAGTGGGAAAAAATTATCGTAGTATCTTGTTTTAAGTCTCAACAGCACTGATGACAGTAAACAGGACCTGACTGAGCTCTGCGTTTTTGCCTGCGTGTCATTTTACCATTCAGCGTGAGACACTCCCAGTTATTGTTGGATATTTTCTGTTGCCTTTGTTACGTTACAAAAACACATTACCCAATAGATGTGCAGTGACAATTATGGCATTACCTTCAGCATTCGCCAGCTTTAAAAGGGCAGGTCTTATTCTGAAGTGATGTAGTTACACTGTAGCTGCTAAATAACAAGCAGAAACTGGAGGGGAAGTATTTGGGATTTTGTCACAAGGAAACAGTTTTATCATTTGCAAGTTGTGAGGTGGTAGTCCTGTATTTTCAGACTCTTTTTAGGTCTGTTTTAGGTCAGGTATGTCTTCACACCAATGCAAGTTTAGAAAAGTCAGCAGAAAGTTGTTCAGCATGACTTAAACTAGACCACAGATACTGATAAAGCTTAAACAGACAGAAACCTTGGCTGGTGAGAAGGTGTAGGAATGATTGCATGCATACGAATATAAAGCACGATTGAAATCCAAATGTTGGAATTGGAATTTGCAAAATTTCATAAGCCCATGTTTAATTCACAATCAAACACAGAAAAAAAATCAAGTGTTTTAAACTGAGAAAATGTATCATTTTAGAAAAAAAAGTGTTTGCTCATTTTGAATTTGGTGGCAGCAACATGTCTCAAAAAAGATGTGAAAGTTCCATGTTTTCCACTGTTTAGCCGCCCCTCTTCTTTTAATAACAGTCTGTAAACATCTGGAGGAGATCAGCTGCAGAGACATACTTTTTTGGCATTTATGATGCTTTTCCAGATGTGCACACTGTCAGTTCCATAGTCATTGATACGCACCCCCATACCATCAGAGATGCAGGTTTTTGAACCGATCACTGATAAGAAGCCAGATGGTCCCTCTGCTCTGTAGTCCAGAGGATCCGGTGTCCATGTTTTCCAAAAAAGAACTTAAATTTTTAATTTGTCTGACAACAGAACAGTTTCCTACTTTACCTCAATCCATTTTAAATTAACTTTGGCTCAGACAGGACATACTTTAACACTGTTTGACACTATGTACTGTGTAGATAATGAGATGTTTACAGTCGTCACAGTCTTACGCTGAGGAACATTATTCTGAGATTGTTCCGCAGATTGTAGATGCAGTTTTCTGAGAAACTCTGCTGCTTTTAGATGCTCTTTTTATACCCAAGCATGTTACCGACCTGTTGCCAATTAATCTAATTAATTGCAAAAAAATACTACTTACTTTTCCAGACTTTTGAGATCTGTTGCTGCTATAAAAGTCAAAATGAGCTAATATATATATACTTTTTTTTTATGAAATAAAAAATGTCTCAGTTTAAACATGTGAAATGATTTCTGTGTTCTACTGTGAATAAAAAAAAATGAGTTTAGGAGATTTACAAGCGAATATAAGTGTCCAAACATTTTTGGAACTGGGGTGTGTAGAAAACCTGCTGTTGCATTCATATAGTGTTATCAGCACAGACAGATGGGCTTTTTATTTGAAGTTTGTAATAATATCGAAAAATCTCTTCAGTTATCTTAAATTAAGATTGAAATCCGAGGCAAACGGCATTAAAAAAATAAAGGAAATTTGTTGCGTGCCACTAAATACCAAAAGAAGAAGTCATAACTTTTACATCTTCCAAATTTTTGGTTTACTCAGTAACTGTGATACAGGATGTTCCTGTTTGTTAAAGTGAGCTCTCTTTCCATGAAATACGCACAAGCTACAATCTTACTGTGTACTTAAGGATCGCCTTTCATGGTAAATATTTGCTTGGATTTTTTCGTGCAGTCACACCTGACGTGGCAGGAGAAAGAATAACACACTATGATTTATAGCAGTGATTACAGAAACGTTGCAATTTGACGTTATTCTGCAGCTTTTAATGGTTGTAATGTTTTTCCTCTGCAGGATATGGGCACACAGCACCACTGTCAGATGGGGGGAAGGCCTTCTGCATTATTTACTCAGTGATCGGCATCCCCTTCACCCTCCTATTCCTCACTGCTGTGGTGCAAAGGATCATGGTATTCAGCACACGGAGGCCGATCACGTACATCCACACACGCTGGGGCCTGTCCAAGCCGCTGGTGGCCATTGTTCATGCCACTGTGCTCGCCATGTTGGCCGTCTCTTGCTTCTTCCTCATCCCTGCTGCCATCTTCTCGGCGCTGGAAGAAAACTGGAACTTCCTGGAGTCCTTCTACTTCTGCTTCATTTCGCTCAGCACCATTGGCCTCGGGGACTATGTGCCCGGAGAGGCTGTGAATCAGAAGTTCAGGGAGCTCTACAAAGTGGGCATCACTGGTGAGTGTTGCTTTTGAGATGCTTTCTGTTCCTCAAATTTACAACATCCTTCATAAACTGGGACCTGCTCCATTTGCACTTAAAGATCAGCACTTGTTTCCTAATTAAGCTATAAAGTGAGCAAATCATGTCAGAATGTGTAACCATATGCTAAAGGGATAGTCTTTATTTGTTCAAATGCAGCCTCCCAACTCTCATTTGGAAACAACAGCTGTAGAATACAGCTAGAGTTTGACATCTGAGCTCATTATCATGGGTGGATGGATTAAATTGAGGGTGGTGTAAGGGATAAAACAGCAGATAATGCAGGGCAGCAGCAGGACTAACATGTCAGAGGGAGAGACGGGAACTTTTGCTGCTTAAATAGACCAGCAGATCAGGAGGGCGTGTTTGGTACGATGAAAGCGAGGCAGTGTTATGTGTGGGTGAGCCAGTTGCCTGCCCAAATTAGCTCACAGGCTTCGCTTCATTTAAATTGCAAATGTGTCACAACTAATGCTGTTATTTTTCCGATGTGAGAGAAATCACTTTTAGCGGGTTTTAATATGGGCAACTTTGATCTGCCTCTTTGTGACACAGTTTGCTGGGTCTATCTTTGGCCTATTTGTGAAAATGATACCATGCACTGTGTTGTAAGTGCATACATCAGAATTACAGGCACACACATTGCAATTTACACTGCAACTGTAGGTTTTATGTCATCATCACAGAAGGGCCATGTACACGTGGTGTCTAGGATATAGTTTTTCTACAGTACAGTAGAAGTCACCAGTGTCTTCTGGTTGAGTCTGCACACTCAATTTCTTAAAAACCTAAGTTACAATTGCCAGTTATATGCATGTTGTTATTATATGCTAATAAACAAGGTTAGAGCAGCAGGAAGGTCTTGCCTGCATTATCTGGTTGTCTTGTGCAGCATATAGTTTATAGTTAATAGTGGCTAGAGTGCAAAAAAGTGAAACTCAGTTTAAACCCATCGAGTCTTGGCAGGGAGTGGGTGCACATGAATGTCAAATGTTACTCCACTCAACTGTCTCCAGCATTTGTGATGTGGGTGTGTGGTCAGAGAGCGAGAGAGAAATAGACGTCAATTTGTAGGCACAATGTGCCAGTCTGTAGGAGGAGACGAGGCAGTAACAGAATGCGTCTGTTTGCATGAATGGCGCCAGACACATTTGTACAACTTCCTCTGTGAAGAATTACATGCATCGGAAACGATATGACCATAACTGTGTTACTGTGTTTGGGGCATTAAGTGGAACAACTAAAAAACAGCAGGCGTTTTGTTCAGTATATACTGAACAAAATACCTCATTCACTAAAATCTCTTCAGCCTTGCCTTTGAGGGTAAGCAGCCACTCCTTTTGTGAGTTGCACTTAGGATTTTGCACTATTCAGTACATTCTGTATATGTGCATTTTGCCCCTACTTGAGGCTGAAGAAAATGCTGTTACTGTAATTCATACAAACAGTAAAGAATATCACTTCCTACAAATGCCAGGCTCTGTTTTGATATGGAAAAAACAGCAACTATCAATGTTATACTATGCTTTCCATTTTCTCTTTGTCTCAGTATTCTAAAGCATGCTCCCTGTTTTTGTCAACATGGATGGTTTGCACTGCCCTCTTCAGTTGAACCATAAAACAACAGTGTTTATGAGTAAATACATTGCGTTTGTATCAAGTGGCCCGCACAAATCATTGGTCTTGTAGCAAAACATCATCTGCAGATTAAGTCAGGCTTTAAACTTCTATTTAAATCCAGGAGAATCCTGAAGCGATTTCACATCAGGATTAAAGAAAATTATTTTAATATGGTGTTAATTACACTAAGCATGACAGCTCATTACTCACATGTCTCCTAATCCCTGCCCGTGTTTTTTTTTTTGTCTCATCAGTCTACCTGCTCTTGGGCCTCATAGTCATGCTAGTGGTGCTGGAGACCTTCTGTGAGCTGCAACAGCTGAAGCAGCTCAGGAAAATGTTCTACCTGAAGAAGGAGAAGCCGGTCGACCGCCTCGCCATTTTGGAACACGATCAACTGTCCTTCACTACAGTGTCCAACAGCGGCACAGCCCAGAGCCAGGACAAATCCCAGACGTTTGTTAGCGTCCCCACCCTGGCCTCTCCCAACGACGATCCTATGATCCAGTAAAATTCACTTATTGAGAAGTTGAAAATGTAGACGTGGGGTGGCAAGACTATTGGCAGAGAGAATGAGTAGATCTTAGCTGTAGGCCTTCTTTAACACTCAGCCCTGCAAATTTTAGTCGTAAAAGAAAAACAGAGACTTCTTAGATCAAGCAAACGTTTTCCTTTAGTGAACCACAATACTGACAATAGTGTTACGCAGCAGAGATTAAAATTATGTATATTAATAAGGCAGAAAATGAATATTGTAATAGTAGCTATAAATACAGAGGCAGCGATAAAAGGAAAAAAACCTTCAGCTGTATTTCTGTCCTACAGACGCTCAGCACCATTGAGAGCTGCATTATTCATTGCATATGTAGGAATATTTTCAAAGTTAAGGTTTCTTGAATTTAGCTAAAATGCAGGACAAATCTCTGTTGTCTGTCTCAAAATAGCACATAAACATGTGTGCATCTTGTAAAGAGAGATGCCTGACAGGTATGTGGAACGTACATAATCAGGTTAATGTTTGAAAATGTAAATGTGCGGCGACACCTCCAATTATTCCACGTCGTGAAGATGATTGAAAGTGATGTTGAAACATCTAAAAGGAAACGAATTATTTTAAGCTGTTTACTTGAAACGTGTCATCACATTTTTATTTAAAAGTTGTTTTTTGAGGTCCAGTTAGTTTATTGCTCGGCACAGTTTGTCGCACTCCTCGCTGTTGAATTGGCTCCTGTTGAGTTACAGGTTCCTGTTTTCGTTGCATATCACGCGCTTCACGATTGACTTATGAGGTTGACATCAGAATATGTCCTGAAAACATGATAGTTTTGAAAAAGCTTTTTTTAAAAACAGGACTTTTTTTGTCCCCAGGGGGCTGCCAATTAGAAACACTTTACAAGCGTGTTGTTTTTCTTTTGAAGTCTGATTGGGTCATCTTCAGAGAGGTGTTAAATATTTCTGGTTGCACTCCACATTGTCACATTACATCGGGAAAAACATTTGTGGGTTTTCTCATGCTGCAGCTCTGTTTGGGAGTTGTAACTGTGTCAAGCACTATAATTTATTGATTCATCTGAATGGCTTAACGTGTGCTGAAGTGTCTGAAAAGGGATGTGACGTTAGCCCGGCTCAAACAGAGAACTGCAGAGGGCTGGCCCGTGGCGTTTTACCTTCAACATAGAGAGCTGTTTGCACAAGGACCCGAGTACAAGAATTCCTGAAAACCTTAGATTTGTTTTATTTTATTAGAAAGACGTTTTTTGTTCATACTTTGTAATACTTGAGAATTGCTGTAAGCTAGAAAAGAATAGTGTTGAACAGAAACATTTTGTACAAAGTTTGAATAAAGAAGTGTACGTTTTTGAATATTAGCTGGGGAAGGTTTACAAAATAATGTTGGTAAATAATTTAAGCAATTCATTTGTATAAACGGTGCAATAGGAAAAGAGGAAATTATGAACTCCACAGTAGGAGCGCAGCTAAATCCCGGTTTTTATCCACTGTTTCGGTTTTAAATCGAATTAAGTGACTTTAAATGAGCAAGTTTTAGGACTGAGGGGAAAGTGTTATGTCAGATACAGCAGCTTCATGGTCATCATCCGTCCTCTAATCTGCTTGGTGCAAACAGACGACCGCTCACACAGTGACGCGTGCTGCTGTAATGAAAAACCTTTTCAATTACAGCACCTCCAGTTCTGTGAACGGTGACACCGGCACAATCTGTTTTACAGAGATAAAGTTCTGACCACATCTTTCGCGTCAGGTTACAGCTTTTCATTAGGTTTTGAATGTAATGTTTTTTAATGCTTTTTTTTTGCTACGTGACATTTAAAGCCCCGTGAGAGCGCCGAAACACTGACTGCTCTGCTGACTCTAATTTCAGTTTCATTTGTTTGGAACAGCGCATACAGGTGTCATGACCTGAAAGATTACCACTTGAGTTGGTCACTGATCTGTAACATTGTGTTCTGTAGATCAGTGGTTTTCTCTCTATTTTTATGCCAGTGTGGTCTGTCATGTGAACTGTGAAACACTGATTTTGTTCAGATTTCTTCAGGAGAAGAAGGAGAACTTGAAACCTGGGGGTTTCTCGCCTTATTTTTACTGTAAGATGCTTAATTGCATTGTAGACAGATTAAGCAAATTGATTCTAAGGCTTTGATCCTACATGTTATCTCAAAGGCAAAAGCTGTCAGGTGAAGTAGTTCTAGCTTTGATCAGGGAATAAACATTGTATGAAGGATTACAAATGGAAGTACACTGACATTATTTATTCATGCTGAGAAATGGCATGTTTGGAGTATTTGTATTCATGAGCTTTTGTACATATCTCTTCAGTGGTGGATACTGTAGATTCACATTTCTCGTTAAGTATTTTAGTGTTGCAATACTACGATTGTACATGAATACCATTGCGTATCGATGTTTTACATGAACTTCATTTCAGCATAAGAATTAGAAACGGATAAAATGTAAAGTGTCAGCGTGTCTTGAATAAAGTGTTTGTCATTGTTTAATTGGAGTGCTTCGTTTTGTTTTATGTCATGAATTGCAAAGTACAGACCCAAATGCTGGCTCTCAGGATGACACAAGTAAGATGAGATAAGATAAGATAACTCTTTATTGTTATTTCACGGTCATACTTAGTACAATAGTACAATGAAATTGGAAACTGTCCCACGCAGGCGCTAAGCACAACTAAATACAACACAACACAGTAGACTTTAAAGTGGATTTTTAAGAAATTTTAACAAAACAGCTGGCTGAGAACAGTGGTTAGCACTGTTGCCTCACAGCAAGAAGGTCCTGGGTTTGAATACACCATCTGGCCTTTCTGGTTTATATTCTCCCCGTGTCAGCGTGTGTTCTCTTGGGGTGCCTCTGCAGTTAGTGGGGTTAGCTTAAGTGGTGATTCTACATTGGCCGTAGGTGTGAATGCGAGTATGAATGGTTGTCTGTCTCTTTGTGTATCCTGCCTCTTGGCAGCTGTGATAGGTTACAGTCACCTACCCACAATGCTGAAGTGGATAAGCAGAGGTGAATGGATAGCTGGGAGATGTGACAAAGACTAAAGGGGACACTGACCTACTTTTACACAAGATAGTAATTAAGGGGGTAAGTGAACACAGCTGGGTAACGAGATGCAGGCGATAGCAATCAAAGACAAAGAGACAGGAAAGAAGGTAAAACTAAATGTAAGACACTAGAAATAAACAATTAGCTGAAGTGAGAATGGAAGTGATAACTAAACAGGGAAACACAAACATGTAAGTGAACTTAATATAGGGGAATTGACACAAGAGGATGGAACAAAAAGCACTGCGGGAACAATTCACCTGTTATGCAAAGAGGATGTAAGTTGCAAATATAACCACCAAGCAAACTGAGAATCAAACGGAAAATATTTAAATAAACAAAAGTTTTCCTTAAACTCAAAAACAGTTGTTCAAAGACCCAGGACCATGAGAGGCATTTCATGCAAAATGCTGTAAGGTTTAACACAGGCTACTACAGTGTTAGCTCATGGGAAATGTGCCCCGATACCTGTGTTCTCTTCAAGCAACACGTGAAAATATGAAGGGGAAATTTGCAATCAGTTTCTGATGGTTTTGTGTCGGAGGAATTGGAAAGTAAAAGCAGAACAAATAACCACAGGGTCTTTTGTAGGCTTTTTACACACACACGCACGCACACACATATATGCACCATTATCACCTTTAATCTCTGATTTAAAAAATGGATATGGGTGTTCATCACACTTTGTCTCACACAGTGAATCAAGGTGGAGGTGAATGTGAGGATCTGCAAGAGGGGATTCATCTGAAACAATTTCTCATTTCAGCACAAAAACAATAGTTAGGCTCCTGGGAAACTTTATGAGAGAAAGGACATTGGTAACTGTTGAAAGACACGAGCTTACGATCTGAATTTGCATAATATATAGACACTTTAGGACAATATGTCTGTGAAGGTTTCAGTCATCGTAGTCTAAGGAGCTTGGAAAGAAAAAAGCAAAAAACGTCTGGACTTCTTTGAGTTGCTTGAAGACGTTTCACCTCTCATCCGAGAAGCTTCTTCAGTTCTAAGGTCAAATGGTGGAGAGTCTCAGATTTAAGCCTTATGGGAGTGTCCCCCCCAAGAGGGACAATGGCCCCCTAATGATCCTCTGCCTATTCACAAGAGCTGAGTTGTGAAAACGGGTGCAGGTCACAATCAGCCAAGGTTTCGGGTGAACCAATTATGGAACTTGGCCTCACCTTATCATGTGAATTCCTGAGGTCAGAAGGTCCAGGATGTGAGTGGGCGTTAAGGCGTCTGGGAAGGGATCTCAAAACTGGAGTCCAGACGCTTTTTTCTTTTTTCTTTCTAAGCTCCTTAGACTTTAGGACCAGACAATATCCGATACAATTAAATATATAAAAAACACAACAATTGGTGAAATATTTGTTTTGGATCTTGGTTTGTCCACAATTTGATGCCCTCCAGCCTCATCATCTATCCTACACCTACATATTATATTGCTTTATTGTTGTTGTTGTCACATATCTGTCTAAGGAAAGTCAATTTAATTGTGCAGTGTTTTTGTTTTATTAAGCAGCTGTAAGCAGCTTCATGTCAATGAGAAGTGTAACCAGCTTTGACATGCAGGCACCTCTCACTGCAGCAGCCACTGAGCTGACATCCATGATATTAACTCCCTGGATATAGAATACACACGCTTTGAGCAAGTATTTATTGGAAGCCAATTGCGAGAGTGCAATCTGTCTGTCTGTCTGTCTTCATATAATCAAATTCCTCATCTAACCTGTTAAATAATATCTGTAAATTACGGATGACATTTAACTGCCAGCACACAGAAAACAGTGCTGAATAAAAAGTAGTGAGATCGCCCCCTCATTGAAAATGAAACATTGTGCATGCACAAGCAACATCTGTGCTTACAGGAAAATGAGATTGGAATCACTCCAGCATCCAGATACTCCAACAGAATAGCTCCCATCCTTGGCTAAAGCTCTACTTTCCCCTCTACGTTTGCATATCACAACTTAAGATGCTTCATCCACTGTCTCAGTTTTTCTGTGGTTTTTATTGCTATTAATTTGAACCCACACTGGCTGCGTCTTTTGACATACGTACAATTGTCAGAAGACGCAGCCGGGCTGTCAGTCAAGAACGTAACGGGGCAGAACAGAAGCATCCCCTGAAGGTTCATCTCTACACACTTGACTGAAATTTACCAGCAGTTTCTTGTCATTAATATTGCCACTTGACCTTGTTGTTTTTAACATGATTTATGAGCGTACGGGAAGCTGTCTGAGGGATTCGGATCCAAACAACCAGATATGTTTGAAAGACTCATCCTGACAGTATTACCTATCATGTAAAGTTTGTTTTTAAACAATCCTCATCTGGTGTTAATTGTACACCATTCAAGACTGATATGTTCCAGCTTAAATTAAACCTTCATTCTCACAAAACCTAAAAGTAAAACTCCCAGTCACATATTGCATACTGCTTGACATTTCATCTTCGGTTGGCTTTTAGAACAACTTTGGTCCTCATATGCTTGTAGTGCCGGCACTCAGGGGTCAGGCAGGACAGGGGTGGGTTGGGCTAGATTGAGGCGACGACTGGCATCTACCCTATAGCACCGCTTTCTGATGGTGGAGCAACTCTATTTATATCCTGAAACACACGCACAGACACACTGGGACAATGTGAACGCGAGAGGCCTCAAGCACAACTATTCCCCACTGCTAACTCTGCAACTGCTCTCATTTGCTACAGCAAACACAACATGTTTATTTTACTGACATACAGTGGGTGTTATTTATACTTAAAAGGTACTCAAGATTGATTCCATTGATTAAAATCACACTAAGCAATGTCTTTCAGGTTGCAGTTTTTTTAAAGCCGTATATATGTAAAGACATTTACACACTGCTCCAGTTAACTATGTGTTGAATGAATAAGAGGTGAGACAGACTGACAGTACCAGACGAGAGGGAATATGCTAATTGGATGATGTAGCCACAGGCGTTTGTTCTCTCGCAGCTATCCTGCAGTGAAAAACGATCTCTGCGGCGTGTGATTTTTGGAGGACATCAAGACTGAGCTCACATCAAGTTTGTGCAGGCACATATACATATACTATATAACAAACACGAGTGGATCGAGGGAAAAAAAGCAACTGGGAGAAAAAATTTGTAATCTGCTCTGGTTTTCATAGGCGATAAAAAACAAACAAACAATGAAATATATTGGCAGTCGGATTAAATAGATATGAATACACAGGGAATACAAAGAAACTCTTGGGAAAGCAACAGCAGAGGGCTCCTATTCTGTGTTTTCTACCTTTTTATCCCACTAAAGCTGATCTGAGATGACATGTGAAAGATATTTGATGTGGAGAAAATGCTGCGGACACTAATTAGATGACAAAAGTTACAAAACAATGCATTTAACAACAAAACTGCAACCAAAAAATAAGAAGATGAAGAAAGAAAGCTGACTAATTGCCATGTAAACTTTTGATATGATCAGTGTGTCTTAAACTTAAACAGTAGCCTCAAAATGCTCTGATTTGCAGACCATCCTCACTCCCCACAGCACGCAAAAACAGAAGAAATAAATAAAAAAAATAAACAATTGGCTATAAATATGAAAAAAAATAATGCATCCAGCCATTTGTCATACGTCTGGACCTGAAGCAAGCTGCTGAGTGTTTCTTGTGCAGCATGGGGTGACCAGTTGTGACCATCTATTAATAATACCAACATGACTGTAATGGACATAATAATGTGTTTCAACTGGGAGAGTTCTGCCTTTATCTGACTGACTGCTGTCTGACTGTAGCTATAGAGGCATTCGTTTATTGACTGTATACAACCGAGAGGGAACTTTCTGTGGCTACTTTATTCATTTGTTTGTCAGCAAAAGTAAAAAGAGAATAGCTAATAATGGAAATCAGGGCAGTTAAGTTTTGCCAGAAAAAGAAGACGGTTCATGCCAATCTTTTTGTCCCATCCGAGCTGTGCTGTCTGTGCGGCACACTGGTCCATGATATTGACGCATAGTAGCATCAGCAGGAACTCTAATCCTTGAGGAATCATCTTCTTCTCTCCAGCTCATCAAGATGATGGTAAATGGACCGGGTCTTTTCTACTCTAATTGAGCACTCAAAGCCCTTCTTTTTCACCCATTCACACAAGCAGTTTTTTTATTCAACTGCTTTCTATCTAACATCCAATGGATGCATAGTAAAGGGTTCGTATCTTGCCCATGAATGCACACAGACTGGAGCAGACAGTAGGTGACCTGCTCTAGGCTCACGAGGTAGATGTAAAATGATGCGTGTCAGATTTTGGTGGCAGAGCAAATAGATCACAGAACTCCATTAATTGAATCTGCTGCTTCTAATCTGTCTTCTGCGCATCTTTTAGGGGAGAGGCTGACTTGGCAGGATTAATGACGAAATAGAAATCGTTACAGGAAAAACTGAGCCGCAAGAAATTCTTCTTGGGAAGAAGGGGCAGCTTTGACTGGATGCAGAGACTGCAGCACACATGACTAGATGTGTTAAGATCTCAGAGTGGAAACGATTAATAACAAAGCACTCAGGGAAACAAAAGGAAATTAAATTTGACCACTCGGAATGAGAAAAAGAACAAGGCCTAAGGAGAAAATCGCACATCAGTCCATGCTCCCCTGAGCCTATGCCGCTTAAAGGTCGTGAAAACAACGTCCAGTGCACCACAGTGCCTTTCAACAGTGACAAAAACGAGAGATGCCAATCTTTGATGGTGAGCCATTAAAATGTCATGCGTTTTTTAATGCTTTTGAGAACAGTGTCAGTGGTATTGTGTCCTGCAGCAGTATAATGAAGGTCATTCAAAGGAACTTGTGAGATGCCGCCAGCACATCACTCCAGAAAGAGGATATGTTAAAGATAAAGCATATTACAGGAAAATGAGTAGGAAGTGGCATATGCATTGAAAAGGGTCTCTGTCATCAGAATGGAAGATGAAAAGCTGTAGCTTCAGAGGCTGCTCTGATGTCGTGGAAGAGCTGCAGCATCTGCACAAGTTAAATGAGCTTTAGCTCAAGGAGGAATGGAGAACTTCAGAAGAGACGCCGCCAGAAAGCCATATTCAGTTACATCACGCGAGCATTCATTTAGAGACAAAGTGAAAAGTAATATAAACGATATTTCATCACTGACAGCAAACAAAAGCGGAATAAAAACAAACAGCTTCACCACAACTAGAAAACAAAGAAAACTCTGCATGGAATCAAACAAAAGGGACATATTGAAACAGAGAGGATGATGTGACTCTGCTGCCACGGACACAGACTGCATTTGCGTCACAGACACCAAGGCGTGCAAAGTAAACATATGTTTTGTGATGCAAAATGCTTTCTGCTTCGATTGTTTGTGGCTATATTGGCAGGAATTGCGAGAACAGATCCACTCCGCACGACGTGGTCTCCAGCATCCAACTGCACTGCAGATTCATACATAAGAAAAGAGGCGTGCGAGACTAAGAACATATGTTTCTGCTGGTTTCTGTTTTGATTGTGTGTTCTGAACGCATCAGGAAAGACTGTCAAAAAAACAGATCTGCTCTGCACCATGTGGTCTTGGGCATCCAACCATAAACAAAAAAGACAAAAGACTTTTAATAAACAATGAGCAAACCTGATGTGCCAGTGGGCAGCACACTGATCCAAATCAAGTCAAAGAAGGGCAGCTGCGATGTTACCAGCCAGTGGAGTACAGTGGAATCACCTGAAGAGGGTTTGATTAGTTTAGGAGTCTTATTTTTCTTAGGGAAAATAGATAAGGAGAAAATTGTAAGGACTGAAGGTGACTAATTTATTGGAACTGCCAAAGGCTTAAACAGAGGAGTGCTGGGGGAACCGTTCTGAGACACAGCTCTTCAAGGACAGCCTCACTTGAAACCCCATTTAAAACATGTATGGAGTTTTAAATGGGGATAAATGTTTCTTATTTCAGCCTCTCAGAAGCTCTCAGTTTGTTTCCTTGAGTCTTTACTGTGCTGCCTTCATAAAAGTTATGAGCCCTTCTGGTTGAAATAACTGTGTAACAGATGATGCCTTCTTTAGCGACGGAGAAATAGATATGTCTCTTTGCATTAGAACAAACCAAAATGCCCCTCAGTCAAACTACAGAGCGATGAGAAATGTGAAATGTCTGTAAAACGTCTTAAATGCACAGTAATAAGTGTGACCTTTTTACTGGTTTAGGGTTTGTCTTCACTCTCACCATCGGCCAATCAGCAGTGGCCTGTCGCACTGTTTCCAGGCTGAGTGTTGCATTAAATATTGATAGCAAGCAGAGACAGGGTTTGCATCATTCCTTTTTTTAATGGTATAAAACTGGACACAGAAAGAGGAATAATACAAAAGAGTGAGGAAGTAGATCAAAGCTTATAACGTGCAGAACAGAAAATAGCTTAGATTGAGCTTCTGCTGAAGGACGGGAAAATCTATGACTACTTTCCTATCACTGCATCAGTGCTCCTACTTTTCCAGGAGCATCCTGTATTCAGAGAGAACAGTCATTTTGGATTCAGCGCTCTTTATTTTGCAGTCATTCACATGGTCCACTGAGAAATGTGCCGTCAGAAAATAGACCTCAGTGCAAAAGAGAAGGTGTAAATAGAGAAATTATTAGCTGATTTCCATTTCTCGCTGGCTCACTTCCTTCCTTAGTAGGACACTGGAACAGCGAGGATCCATGATTAATGCACCAGTAACACCTCTGCTTCTCGCAATCAAATCTGTTCTCCTGCTACGTTTATGAAGCCTATTTTGAAAACCTCTGCATACTTTCTAAGAGAATTTATGAGCCCTTTATTAGGGCCACAAAATACAAAAACAAAAGTCACCACAAAGACTTGTCACTTTAAAAAGGACAAAAACAAAAACATGCTGGGGCAGCATGGGGCACCTCACAGCAATCAGGTCCAAACACAGGTCCTGGGTTTGAATGCACCGCAAAGACCTTTCTTTGTGCAGTTTATGTGTTCTCCAAGTGTTCATGTGGGTTCCTCCCACTGTCTAAAGACATGCATGGGATTAGGTTAACTGATGATTTTTAAGTGGCGCTATATGTCTCTCTGTGTTATTCCAGCAATAGACTGGCGAACAGCCCAGGGTGTCCACTGCCTTTTGTTCAGTGACAGCAGGGATAGGCTCCGCCAACCCTGAATTGGATAAGTGGAAGAAAATGGATGGATGAATGGATGTACTGCTTAAATTACACACTTATATCCTTATTAAGCCAAGAAGCATTATTAAGAGTAAATCTAATCCACAAAAGTAATAAACTCTCTCTCAAAGTTAGAAATGTCGCACAGGATGATTTAAGGGAGCAGGAACTATGAAATAATACTACACCTTCAATAATATTACACCTTTCTCTGTGAGGAAACTATAGATACTTTTTTCATGACTTACTATTCAACGTGTCACGTAGCAACAAAACCCACCACAGACGTCACATATTATTAATGAGTGTGTTCTATTAAAGTGGGGCAGCTCCATGCAGGGCCCTGCCACTATGAAGGCGAGCTTTGACATTTAATAGAAGGGAGAAATTGTTGGTAACACCTCTGCTTTTCTTGAAATGGCAGGACAAAATGTCAGCCATGTAAAGGTTGATTGGACCTGCTTTTAGGGAAATAAATAGATTGTTTAAGAATTTATATTAGCAAAAGAAAAAAAACCCAAACCAAACAGCTAATTTTATGTTTCCTGGCCTTGAGCATTGGCTCTCATTTCAAGACAGAGCCATATTTAGAAAGGAGTGCAGTGCCCTGTAGATCGGGGCATCAATTAGATCACTATCAGAGGTCTGCTGGAGTGGAAGATGGTGTACTGGATAGCACAGAATGACTGTTTTGATATGTGCAAGCCGTGCCTCACAGGGATGGCGTCCACATGATTACGCTTTGGCAAAGACGAAAGTCAAACTGTGAGAATCGATTTAGCTTGGGCTGAGCTGTGAAGTTGAGAGGTGCATTATACAAGATGAACTTGAGCCTCTCCTCCCTAAGGCTGTCAATGAGAGGTGTTGACCTCCTTATCGATGAGTAGACTCTACTTTTTTTTTTTTTTTTGGCTCAAGAAAAGG
>VOQK01007198.1:7566-20540 GCA_015052645.1 Benitochromis conjunctus | reverse complement strand
TGAAAGTTGTGAGAAGAAGGTAATCTATCACAATAAAGAGCTGTATTCATATCTTTAGTTTTTGTGTCATCATAGTTATCATATTATCTAGTTAGGCTAAAATAATGTGACTGATCTGAAAGCTCCTATTGTTGCTATGTTTAGTATACACAGGCATCTACAAAGTGAGAGTTGGCTGTCCAATGACAACCTTTTTCAGTTTGATTGATGCACAAACCTCGCTGCCAGCAGCTATTTTTAGTTACTTTTGTCCTCTGGGTTCTTTACTTACAGTATAAAGGTCCTGTTTCACAAGAAGGACTTTAACTATGTCTTTCATTTGATGACGATGGTGGCTAAGTGGTTCGCAACACTGCCTCACAGTAAGAAGATCTTGGGTTCAAAGCGTCATCTGGTTGAGGCCTTTTCTGTGTGGAGTTTGCATGGTCTTCCCATGTTTGTGTGGGTTCTGTGGCTTCCTCCCACAGTCCAAAGACATGGAGCACCTCCATGTATTTAGTGGGTTAGAGTAACTGGTGATTCTAAATTACCCAAAGGTGTCAATGGTTGTCTGTCTCTGTGTTAGCCTCAAATGACCTGTCGATGGTGTACACTGCAGCTTTCTCTATGGTAGCTGGGACAGGCTACTCACTCCTCAAGATTAGATGGACTATTTTCCAAATAGTAGCTTGACAATTTCAGTGAAAAGTTGGGTCTCTGTGTAAAACACACTTGAATCTCAAAATGTCTCGCCATCATTTGGGCCCTTCTTTGCTGTAATGACAGCATACACTCAAGCTGGCGTGAACTCAGTGCCGGTGCAAAAATCTGATTGCCTGTGTTCACCCACCATGATTTAGCAATATTCCAAAGATTTTCCTCTTGGTTTTTCTAAGCCTTCAAGAGTCCCCACAAAAGTTCAAGTAGGTTTAGATTGGGTGAGAAGTCGTCTTTGATCTTTGTGTCCTCGCCGTGCAAAGCATAAATCCTTCTCTGAAAAGATTTGTCTCTGACGACTGAAGTGGTGCCATCGCCTCAGCCTGGGTAGACTTAGCTCATTGCAGGTGTACAACTCCAGAGAAGTGAAAACATCCTCAGACTTGTAAATAACCAACGCTTTATTTAATCAGTAAATAGTCATCTGTGAAATGCTGGTATTTCTTCACCTACCTGAAGAATTTGAGCTTGTAAGGCAATGAGACTGATAACCATTCTGGCTTGTAGTAACAACTAAACTTCTGACGCTATATGTGCCTCTCTTTAGATGTGCACATAAGTCCCTTAAGTCATGGCATTAAGCTGTCAAGTTCCTAACTGAAGTGTGACTATTTTTCCAGGAACAGACTTTTAAGCAAAGTCAAAAAAATCTAAAAAACTGAGTAAATCTTTGGTAAATGGCTTCAATCATGTAAAATATTTACAATAAGTATTTAACGATCAGCACTAAATGTTAAAACACACTGATTTCAAACTGTATGTAAAATAGAAGTTACTTAGAGGACTTAAATAAAAAGAGCAGCACACCCACATTGTCCTACCTGCTGGTATCAGCTGCGGTTATAGCGATGAGTGGCGGTGTGCGCAGTGGCAGTGTTGTGGGCCGTGGTGGGACTGTCACTGTGTCCGGCTCCGGCTTGCGATCACAGTAGTACTGCTCTGCCTGTCGAAAGGCTAAAGGGGGCAACTGGACCGTCCTGCAGGAAAGCCTCCGCACCATGAAGGGCTCCAAGCAGGTGACTGGCCCCGGCTCTGGGGAGTCGGACGAGTCATCGGACACCTGAAGGTGGATGATAGAAAAGCAGGTAAATTGAAAATGCTGTGAAAATACCTCACGGATAACAGATATCATCCTAACGAGGGTGTAACATAATATGAAAAAAGAGGGAAACGCAAGATAAGAAAGGGAAGACAGAGAGACTGAAATCCTAGTAGTAGCTTGGAGTAAAATGGCAGTCAGGTGGTTTTGGTAAATACAGAATCCTTTTTTCTTTCCTTTACTTAAGGTGTGCAGCGTTTGGTTGGTAGTTATGTCCATCAAAGGGCATAAAAACCAATGTACTGTGTGTTTTAGGCTTCTGATGCCTCTCTTAGCACAATTTTACCCTGTGCTCAAAGCCAAAGATTACTCCTGTCCAGAAAAGTCCATTAAAAAGACATCTTGCTCTCTCAGCCTTCAGTATGTCGCCAGACCTTTCATCCAGCAACACTGGTACAAGCTTTCACTTGACTGTTTATTGACCAAAAGCACAATCTGATTTTTTTATTTTTTTTTTAAAAAGGAAAAATCAGGCTTTTCTTGAGATCTAGGGCATCCTTAACTTTGACTTTAAAAAAGTCACATTTTATTAAGTACGCTTTGCTAAATTTGAAGCAGTCTAAAACAACTGTCCTGCAATAGATCCTAATTACTGACAGAGAGGGGATGTGGGCCAAAAAATAAAATTCATAAAATTTCCAGTCAGTTTAATGCAATGACCAAAAAATTACAGCCTCTAAAATTATCATAAAGTTGAACCATCGGCTCTATTAGCAGTTTTTATAAAAACAGATTACAATGAATTTATTACAACTCTCTCAGACGCCATAGGTTTTAAAAAGTTCAGTTTTATTCATTTTGTGTTCATTTGCAGTCTTCTCTCAGGGCAATTTACTTTACTTGCTTACTTTCCCACAATATCATAAAGACTTTTGACTTTATCGTGGGACTCCTTGTTAGATTTTCCATATGGATGAATTGCTAACTAGTTGAGCTTTAAAGTTAAAGCATGTTTATTGAAAGGTGGTGTTTACATCTGTGCAAACAGTAGTTTTATAATAATAGAAAAAGTGCCGGTGTATTAATAGTGGCGTGATTTCACTTAGGGGAGGTTCTGCTTTTGTGTGTGCTTCTCGCAGTCATGGCTCACTCGAAGCGCTAACAGAAGAGAGCTTTCAGAAATTCCATCAGTGCTTTTTCAACTGTGACAAGTGTGAAAAAAGGGTCCCTAGGTCATTTGTGAAAAGCATTGCTCAGGTCACATTTTTTATCTTTCAGCTCACTTCAAGACACAATACTTGACTCTTTCAGGGGCCTAGTGATGGGCTATTTCTCAAGAAGTGATGGCAAAACATACAGAGAAAGAGAGAAAGAGAAATAATACTGAATCTATATTTGTGAACCAAACTCATAAATCTGGCAAGTCCTTAAAGCCAGCTTAGATCTGTTTCCTGTGTTATTATAGTTTTTATTGGAGGGTTAAATATCTCCTGTGAGTCTGTGTAAACTAGCCTGTGGACATTTGGACCAAATTCCATCATCCATTCATTCACTTTCATAACAATTTAGCAAAATTAACACCGCGACCTGCAAATTTGTTTAGTTAAATAGCGCTCACTTTCTACTGTTATACACCTCCTGTTATACACAAACCAGGACTCATCTGTCGGGTGTCTGTTTTCATATATACACTTCTGTGTTCTGAGTAACGAAAGTATACACTTGAATGCATCCGAATGATTAATTTATCCACTGCAAACTTCTGAAAATTGTTTTCTTAGTTCAGTGTCAAACATAACAGAGGTGAAAGCATAACTGCTTTCTCTGAAACTTAAAAAAAGGAGATGATGATAGTTATAATTACAAAAAGGCTAACAAAAATCAAGATTGATTAAATACAATGAAACACAATTTGTGAAGGGCAATCTGTTGGACTTAACAAAGGTTCAAATAGAAAGTTGCTCGCTTAAGAAATAGAGGAAGCTCAAAGAGAAAATGACATAGCACATGGGGTCAAGATAGAAGGGGAAAGAGGAACTGATAAGAACTTCAGCGGGGGGACAAGAGCTATCTGAAAGACTGTGTGTGTCTGTGGTGAGATGAAGTGAGAGGGGATGGAAAGTCATTTACAGCTGCAAGCTAACCTGGAGGAAACACATCAGGTGGTCAATGTACCATTAAGGGGTTATCAGAAAAGTTGATTCTACTGCTTTGATGGCAGCAGCAGAGCCTCTGTTTTAAAAACAGAACTGCTTCAAGGGCAAGCTTTCCTCCATTAGAGCGCATCTTCTCAAGAAAACTTAATCATGCAAATTAATTTATTAAGTAATATTACTATTAATTTTGGGTGGCACAGCTGCAGCGGTTAGCACCATCATTGGCTGTATTAGATTTTAGCAGACTAAGACTTTCCCCCATCTCATTGAACACAAAGCACAGCCACTGAAGAAGTTTGAATTCTTCTTAGGTACACTCTTCTCGTGGACAGGAAGGAGGTGATCAGTTATTTGTGTATTGAGTGGCTTCAGGACAATCTTTGATACACGACACACTTGACTGCACACACACACACACACACACACACGCACACACAGAGACACACACACACGGAGTGAGTTCGTGAGGCGGCATGATAAATCAAGGTTGATTCTGTGCCATTACTCTTACAGCAACCACGAGGAGTTTTTGTTCTGCATGAATAACAAGGGTTTCCTGTTAAAGTAAGGGTCAACCATTACTCTTTTACAGGTGATTACTCCCTAAATTACAAGCCTCTAAAGTGAACGTGACTTCTCATTCCTTTATACATGAACAACACAGAATCATAGATTCGAGTAGTGCAGTTAAAAGGCCCCTGAGTGCCAAAGTATCATGTTTGAGTTAAGCTGTAAGTGGACCAGGGAGAAACAGCGGGAGGAAAAATGCAGATGTTCTTATTTGCCAGAGCAAGCGGTACTCCTAAAATGATTTAAGCCAAAACTTGTGTTTTAGTGGGGGGGTTTCTTCCGTAGTGACAAAATTAACTAATAATAATGCTCATTAGCTGATTTTATACTTTAATTGTGAAAATTCCTGCACAGCTTTGCTGCTAATAAAACAATTAACACAACTAGCAGACCAAGAGCTTTTTGTAGCACCCATGGGGACTAAGACGTGAGGCGGCTGCCCACTTTGTCAACTCAGTAAATTAGCCCTACTTAAAATAATTCAGCTGTCGAGGTCCGTATTCACGCCATGTATCTCTGGTGTTCTTCCCTTTCTTGTGTCTCCTCTGCCCTCTATATATTATTTTTTTTGGTTTGGCATCCCTCTCGTCCTCTACGGCTGCGGTCAAACTGGATGCACAGTGCCAGCC
The DNA here is from genome assembly GCA_015052645.1 of Benitochromis conjunctus. NCBI lineage: Eukaryota > Metazoa > Chordata > Actinopteri > Cichliformes > Cichlidae > Benitochromis > Benitochromis conjunctus. The sequence goes on along the minus strand of VOQK01007198.1, from coordinate 15,450 downwards.
TTTCATAAAGGCTGGCACTGTGCAGCCTATGCTTATCGAGATAGGAAAGGAAGCTTAACAGCACCTTTATTTAGCATTTAGAAAATGTGACTAGCACTAATCATGGCTTCTACTTTAGATACTTCCAGGCAATTTCACTCTGTAAGGAGCTTTCCTTAGCAAAAAGAAAAAAAGACTATCTGGCTTCTTTTGATTGATGATCAAAAGAAGCCACCAGCACATCAGGCCTGGATTTCCACCCACTCTAGGCTAGTCTGTTCACTTAGCACGGTCCAGTGCCCCTTCGTGTGTTTGCTTGCTTGGCTATAATGTTAGGAGGTAGAAAGAGATGGAGATAAACTAACTTTGTATTTCTGTCATGGTCTCTGTTTTGAGTTTTGGGATGTTTTGGGATTTCTCTGGTTTGTATGTTTGATTATTCTTCTTTATTGTCTCCCTGGTTATGTGTTTTTGGTTACTTTCCCGTCTTATTTTAATAGTCATCTCGTGTGTGTTGTGTTTCATTTTGCTTCCCCTGTCTCACCAGTTGGATTCTGTTCAGCTGTTTTCCCAGGTGTCTCCACTCTTCTTTAATCTCCTTGTGTTTATTTAGACCCTCAGTTTGCTTCTGTTCTTTGTTGTATTCTCCCTCGGGGTTGTATCCTCGTTTGCACTCAGTGTTTGGTTTCCTAGTTTTTTGGACCTGGATTAATTTGTACTTTGGATAAGTTCTGCAATAAAGTTGTCTTTTAGTTTAAAGTTGATTTTCGAGTCCTGTGTTTGGAGTCAGTTCCTGCCCGTTACACAGCCAGCATCTACTTGCGTGCAACCTTAGCCTTATGCTTTCTGAGCTACAATACAACACATGACAGAGGACATAAAAGGACATACATGTTTATGTGATGTTGCAGCAATCTCAGGGCCAATATCAAAGTTAGAGTTGGCATAAAAAGTCATCCTATTACCTAAACAGCTGCTTTCTGACCACTTAATCTTTCCCTTCCTTCACGCTACTCAGCCCTGCCTCTCCAGCCACTAGCTTGCCTGCCACTCCATCCTGTCATTCACACTCACTCTCTTCCTTACTTCCCCGCTCAGCCCCGCTACGCAACAAGCTGTCCCCGGCCTCTGCCTTTACTCACCTGTGTGTGTGCGTGTGTGTGTGTGCGTGTGTGTGTGTGTTGCAGATTTTCATGCAGCTTATTGATTTGCCCTGCTCAACGTTGCCTGAAGTAATTAGCTGGATAAAAACACGTTCACCTTTCAACTAGGAAAAGTACATTTTCCTTGTGGATCACTCTAAAGTATTACATACATATCGCCCCAGAATAACCTTTCACGTCAGTGACTTGTGTGTGGTTGACTCTCCTCTCCACCTCTGTCGTGACTGTTCTGCCTCACCCTCCAGTGTACAGCGCAAACACCCCACCCTCCCACCCGTACACGCTTGCATTAATCAAGGTGTCAATCTTCATCCGTGAAGCTATTGAGCCTTTCATTCCTACATAATTACCTGTATTAGACTCATTGCCACAGACGGTGGCTTGCAGAGGGAAATGAGGGGAGCTGGCATGCTTAACCCTCACTTTTCAGCAGGCTAAATGTAAAGCAGGTAGATAATGGCTCAAATGAATCAATGGGGTCCAGTCAGAATTAACCATTCCTCCGACAGTACATTCAGAGTCCTTTAAGCAATTTATGTAATAGTCATTGAGTCTTTTGTTAAAGCAATACAGACTAGTGCTATTATATTTGCACTTGCACTTTATGTAATATGCTTCAGCCCTATTGTAGTGCTCTATCAGAGTCCTGTGAATTTAAATTCCTTTGATTTGTATTTTTTTTTTCTATTTGACATGCCGTCATTAATGTCTACAACAAGCATCTAAAAGACCGTTAATCTTCATCATGACAGTGTAATCAAACAAACAAACTAATACTGAGAAAAGAAAAATGAAATAAAATAACATGTAAATTATAAACAAAGGAAGATGAGAAATTCAAAGTAAAACTGGAGGGCACACGAATGATGACAATGATTTTAGTGTAATTAAAAAGCCATGGGCGAGAGGTAGCATAAAAGTGACTGAGGTTATGGGACTTGTGAGACGTGTGTGCGTGATTATGGACACGGTACTTCATTTTCAGTCACTTGTGCTGTCTCTCCTGATGCCTGAAGTGGCTCTTTATGATAAGTAGGATCAGTGAAAGGTTAATTGGTCTGCTATGACTCTCCTGGGCTCTCTGCACACTTCATATGCCAACCCATTGATGGTCAAGTCGAACTGCTTGAAAATCAGTGAACAGTTTCTGGTAAACAACCAAGATGTGCCAGGTTTTAAATTAATTCTTTAGGAAACAGTGAAGGTGATGGGTAAATGAGGGGTCTGATAGTAAATACATCATTAAGAGAACTGATTTGCCACTAACCATATCGTTACTCCTTCCTTCAGTTCTCTCAGGGAGTTAATAATAAGAGCAGTGGCAGAAAAGCAGCACGTTCTCCATGGTAAATTTGACACAGTCTAGGCAGAAAGTTAGCGCATAAATCCACATATAACAGCTGTGCTCTTGGGAAGGTGCGTATCTAAAAGTCCAATCAAACATCAGAGATGTCTGTCCCAACCAAAAGTTATAATCAGTCAATATGAAACTCACTAACCACTTTATCAGGTACAGCTGTTCAGCTGTTGATCTAAATGTGGGCCAGTCACATGGCAGCAAGTCGGTGCATTTAGGTATTAGGTAGAGATGGTCAAGACGACTTGCTAAAGCTAAAACTGAGCATGTGAATGGGAAGGAACGGCAATTTAAGTGAGTCTGAATGTGACATGTTGGTGACAGACAGGCTGGTCTAAGTATTTCACAAACCTCTGATCCACTGGGATTTCCCCTCACAGCCACTACTACAGTTTACAGAGCATGGTGCAAAAAAGAGGAACTATCCACTCTGGGTGGATTCTCTGGGTGAAAATGCCTTGTTGATGCCAGAGATCAGAGGAGCATGGTCAGACTGCTTCCAGCTGATAGAAAGGCAACAGTAACTGAAATAGTAACCCACTTATTACAACTTAATTTTGCAATAGGGCATCTCTGAATGCACAATGTGTCAAACCTCAAAGCAGGTGAGCTACAGCAGTAGAAAACCACACCCGATGCCTCCTTTCAGCAGAGAACAGAAAACTGAGGTGACAAGAGCTTCATTAGAACCAGACAGTAAAAGACTGGCAAAATACCATCTGGTCTGATAAGTCTCAATCTCTGCCTTGACATTCAGATGATAGGGTCAGAATTTGGCAAAAACAACATGAAAGCATGGATCCTGCCTACTATCAACGCTTCAGACTAGTGGTGTAATGGTTTGGGGATATTTTATAGGTGCACTTCAGGCCTCTTAGCACCAAGTGAACATCAGCCTACATGAGTATCGTTGATAACCATGTCCATCTCTTTATGACCCATCTTTTGATGGCCGCTTCCAGCAGGAAATACGCCGTATCACAAAGCCCAAATCAAACTATTTTTTTGAAGATGGCACTCTACTCAAATGGCCTCCACAGTCACCAGAGCTCATTCCAATAGCTCACCTTATTGGAACAGAAGATTCACATCATGGATGTGCAGCTGACAAATCTGAAGCATTTATGTGACGCTATTGTGTCAATATGGACCAAATCTGTGAGGAGTGTTTCCAGGACCTTGTTAAAGCTACGCCACAAAGATTTCTGAAGGCACAAAGGGTACAAGAGTGTACCTAACAAAGTAGTCAGTGAGTGTATATAAGCCAATTATGCTACAGAAGCAACAACTGAGAATTTCAACCATGTGGTGGCACTTAACTAAAATTACGGTTATCCCCCCTCCCTATTCATTTGGATAGATGACTGGTCTTTTTAGCATTACCAATATAACAGCTGGATGGCTACATTACTTCTAGAAGGGCTTTTGGGGTGCAGAGTCAAACAGTGGATTGCTGTCAAGTCAAATCCACACAGTACTATTACAGCTTAAATGTAGTTAAATCAGCATGATTACATGTTCAAATGTTTTGAATTTCCATGAATTGTACATAGTTGGCAAATTTGCTTTCTTTCATTAACTATAAGAAAAAAAAATCCCATTCAGAGTAACTTAAAGACCCACTTCAACCTCATGACAAAGTAACATGATCCCTTCTTCTTGCTTGTAAGAGTACTTAATTCACTTAATTTGGTTTTGGTGACAGAGGGAGTAGAAAAATCGATACAAAATGGGTCATATTCCAACTGGAGCCCTAAGCTTACATGTGTTTGCACAGCGCTGTGAGAAAGTCTGACAGAGGAGCTATCTGCAAGAAGCAGAGGAGGTGCATCAGTATGTATCACCAGTGGAAATCCCTCCAGCTGGGTAATGGGTAATCTGGATACCAATCAACATCCTGTGCAATATAGTTGAGAATACACGGCTCACACTCTGCTTTGATTTTATGCTTTTTTATTATGGAAATGATCAAAAATGCATGTGAATTGAAATGTATCTGACAAAAAAAGAAAAATTCATTTTTTCTGCAGGATGTTGAAGACTATGATGAAGACTCTTGATGTGAGTCTTCTTAGATATGCAGGTGGCTCAATTTTAGCTCTATTCAGTTATTTTGCCCACATGCAGGTCTCATTTATTCACGTAAGGATAGCCACATACTCTCATTTAATATAATTTCCTTCATGCTAATTCTGTCCTCTTCCTGTCTTTTCCTCTGGCGCTGTGAATAAGTCAGATGATACGGACTCTTTATCACTGTTACATATTAGTAATGGTCCTGCCACACATCAAACATTACACATTTCCATGCAGTTCAGATTTCTAGCAACACCACTGAGGATTCAAACTGTTCCTCCCCCTTTCGTGTGCATAATTTATTAATTAATACATATCAATTAGGCCACAGCAAACAGGAAGCCATCCCTTTTTCATAAACAGAATTTTTCATTAGCCTCCATTTTTTTACTGGTTGACCTTTTTGGAAGATTAAGACGGACCAAAAAAAACCAGTCGGTTGTTGCTTGGCTTTTGTAGAAACAGCTGAAAGTGGTATCTAAACAGGCCTTTTTTTATTCAGTTTGTTTTGCATCTGTTCCTCGATGCTGCTTTCTTTGTCTTCCTGCAACACCATCTGCAGAAAGTGTCTGAGCATTGCCAAAGGCAAACTGAGGGCCATTTCCTTATTTTCTCTATTATAAAAAAGAAGAAGAAGATGAAGAAGTCATTACCTTTTCAGCTTCCGATGTCAGCTTATTAATATATGCTATTTCATTTGACATTCAAGGACTAAAAAGGGTCACTCGTGTGTGGAAGCTAAAATAACAGGTGTGTGATCTTGAATCGGGTCGCAGAGCCGTCGACACTTTAGGATGTCAGCAGAGTGGCTTTGCTATAAGCTACTTAACAGAGCGGCTATGATCAGCAGCTGGAATAAAATACAGGAATGCGCCATTACAATTTCAAGCCCGAGGTAGCCTGCACTATACTCAGTATGTGCAACGCCTCATCTTCAGGCACATCATTCATCTCTGTGCTCAGAATTTAGCAATTGGTTTTTATCGGAGGATAAATCTTAAATGGATTCTGGGTGAAGCCCAGAGGGGAATGAGAGAAGTGTCAGAAGTGGGAAGAACTTAACACAAACGGAGGAAGAGAGCAGGGGACTGAGAGAGGAGATGAAGGAAGAGAGATACCTGCAGAAGATGCAGTAAATCTCCTGGTTAAAAAAAACAGAAAAACAAAAACCAAAAACAGTTAAAGTTCACATTTATCTGAAAGCATAGTGAGCTTTCAGGAAGTTGCCAACACATTTGAAGCAAAAGATGTTTTATCGACTCTGGCTCTGAATGCAGAATGCATACTGTTTGCAATCGCATCTATTTCGGATACTGTAATAACCACAGCTTACAGCATGTTACTCTACAATATGAAAGCTTCACTTACAGGTTTGCCTGCTCGGTAAAAGGGTCGCTGTAACAACGCAGGTTTATCTTTGGCTCCATGGTGAGAGTTACTGGCATTTACAACCAGGTGTGTTTTTACTGCTTGGTCTAGTGGTTAATGTAGCTATAAAACACGGCATCCCATGGGGTAATAAAATTTTACTTCAGTTCATCTTCCACAGCACACAGTGATCACAGCAGTTTTGCCTGTATTATATTCTGAAAATGAAGGAAGGGATGTAGTGGCCTGGGATCGGCTATACTTGTCAAATCTGTATTATTTAAATTTAGCACCTTTATTAATAATATTAAAAGAAGCTGCACAAGGAAAAACAACAAAACACAAAGGGATTCCTACTAGAGGCAGACAACAGGTGACATCATGGGATTTCTGGAGATTTACAGTACCAGGATTTTAGAGCGCATTCGAAACTAGACGTGCTTTATTGTACGCTGACATCAAGGTTTTTATCAAAAGAGAAAATGTGTACATCTCTAGGGATTCTATGAAGGCCTTGAGGCGTGATCACTCATTAGAAAATGACTGACATTTCTTTGTGAAATGCAAAATGTGAAAGCAGCTGCACAAAGATGGCGTTAATAGTACATCATACCTCCTTCCTACTATTCTTGCGGTTGTAAAGAGGGTGGCAGGGGGGAAGTTCTGAAACACCTCCCTCCCTGCTAAGCATCTGCAGCTGCTGTTATATGCAAATTGTCTTTCTATTCTTAGACATTCATGTCATACACGAAGCCACATGATTTCTTTTTCTTTCTATTTCAAGTAAACATCTCAGTTTATGCACAACTTAAATAAACATGTATATTTTATTGGGGGCATTGCATGCATGCAAAATATAAAAATCTAACAAGCATCCAAGTCTGCGACTTTGCAGCATCACTAAGACTGTAGGTTGTAAAAGCAAAACAGACACATAGCAGCGATGCATCCTTTTGTTTACTCGCTATCACAGGCAGCATTTTGGACAAACCAGGATGCGCAAAAAAACGATTACTGAGAGAAGACTAGAAGGCAGGTGATAAAGAAGCCACAGCCTGGTTGTACTGATGTGTCACCCTGAAGGTGAGGGAGATGAATCAGTTAGTTTCAAAGAGCCCCCTTAGCCTCAAGACAAAAGAATAAATGTCTGGGAGGGACAAGACCAGATTTTTCTTGGCTTCAGGCGCAGCTCTGTGATGCTCTGGCCTGAGAATAATAAAATGAGATGAAATACCCTAGAAGTGTCTGAAACCTACTGGGAGGAGAAAACTTTGCAGAAAAGTCAAGAAGGCAAAGCTTGATAAAACTGAAAACTGTAGGAGATAGGGTCAAGATACTTGAAACCCAAAACGCGTTTCCTTACCTGTGCAAAGGGCAAGGGTCACTCTACTGTAATATAACCAAGTCTTAGTGCCGTGTTTGTATCCGTGTAAAATAAAGCTGGTCCGAAGATTGAGCATTAATGTTTTGAGCATTTTCTTTGATGCAAACATGATCAATGTGTCATCCATGAATTAAATATTGGTAAATTTTAACACTTAACAGATTCAAGATTCATCACTCCATGCAGCCACTGTGCCGACCTTCCCTGGCAGAGTTTATACACCCTTCATGCATCAAACCCACATCCGGAACTAGCACGCTGCCAAACATCTTATGCAAGATTAATCACACTTAAAATGCAGTCAACAGGCTGTGAAATGAGAATGGCGAGCAGGTGGTAATGTTTCTTTACACACAGTGTAGAAGACTAAATAAATGTCAAGTCTGCCTAGCTAAAATAAAGACCAGAGGCCTCAAATGTAAATGTAAAAGAAAATAAACGAGGCCTGAAGGTGTCATTGCCACTTTCCACGCACATGTTGGTGCCTCAAAAACCAAACTTGATGGGAGAATGTGCGCACCTGGGCAGAACTCTGATCACATTCATGTGCACAAACG
>VOQK01007194.1:14963-25736 GCA_015052645.1 Benitochromis conjunctus | reverse complement strand
TCACCCACAACTTATGGGGTGAGGTGAGGAACATAGATAAACGGGTAAATTGATAGCTTCAGTATATTTGTTCTATTTTTCTGTTAGTTTCATTGTGGTTTGCCACAAGAGGGTTGTATACTTCCTAGATTAGAGAAATGTAGTTTTCCCCTTTACAAAAGCTAAAGAAAATGATTCCTGTACATGGTGTTGCATCCTAAGGTAAGGTGAGGCCTGATGTTCTTGTCTCTTTGTATTGCTACACTAAAGTACTGGTGGTTTTATAATGTCTTTAGCCCAATAAATAAAGACGTATTATTATTTTTATTGCAAACCTACCTTGAGTATTACCTTTGTGGGTGACTTTGCCTCAGAGCAGAAGGTTGGTGATTCAATCCTCCAACCTGCATGTTAAAGTATCCTTGAAAAAGACACTGGATCCTAAGTTGTCCCCCCAATGCATCCAGAGTGTGACTACATACATCCTGTTTTTGACTTGGAGAAATAATTCAATTATTCACTCAATTCAATATGTGAATAATTTTTGATACACACCCTCATGCTTCACACAACATGAGCCAAATTGAGTTCACAGTTTTTTTTAAAAAAGGAAGAGAAATACCAGAAAACTGACAATACTTACACTGTGAAGACTACAAAGACTACAAGCAGCAGCACTGAAGTATCACTGATTCTGTAATTACAAATGAGGAAAAAAAGACGAGCTTAACAAAGTGATGTGACTGTACAATTATGACAACACAACCTGCAGCCTAATGTTAGAAATGCTCAGCCAGAGGAAACTGTAGACTATTTTTCAGGTGCATTTTAGTGAGTCATATAGCCCCCTGCTGCTTGTGGGCAAAAAGAAGTATTTGATTTCATTAGACCTTCCATCGGTGAAATCCTCCCATCAGCTATTACTGCTGAGGAAACAAAGGAGGCAATTTGAAGGTTAAAAGCCAATAAATCTGTGCTGCTTCCCATCAGCAGTACACAAACCTTCAGGGTAGAGCGAAGGTCTTTCGTCCATCATCATCATCATCACCCTCTCTCAAAAAGAGCCTTAACGAGAGGTGATTCAGCTCATTATCAAGTGAGCACTCATCAAGTACATAGTCATAATGTGAAAGTCCAGATTAAAGGTTAACGTTTGCACATTTAGGACCAATAAATACAGAGAGTACAGCAGTATTCATTTCCAACACAAATCATGAGTTTGAGGTTCATTAGTGCTTTAAATTCGAAGGGTCACAGTGAGGGACCGCTTTGAGACTCGAGGGCTAAGTCATCATCAGTAAATGTTAAGAAGCAAGAAGTAACCCTGAACGTATTTACATCTTTTTGTGGTTTGTTTGTTTTCTGACTGTCAAATTTTAGGAGAAAAGTTTTCAAAAGCCAGAAATTCATATTGTGCAGGGTTAATGTTATAATTATAAAGTTATCTCAGTGACCATCCCTGAAACGGTCCATCGGCCAATTCAGTTTACAGCAGAGGGTCAAAGTCAACACACGGGTCAGTGCATGTCACTTTCTAAGATCTCTACACTGTTTGTTCCTGCACCAAAGCGATGAGAGAAGACAGAGAGAAAGCGGAAAGAAATAATAAAATAGAGAAGAGGTTGCAGCGATCAGAACTGGGTAATGCATCTGCACTGACAACCACGACTGTGCCACAACTCCCTGCATCCTCGTCTCCCTCCATCGGGAGAGTCAGAATCAGAAAACTTTATGAATCCAAGAGGAAACTGTGGTCACAGTTGCTCCATACAGCAACAGACAAGCTAAAGTACCAATATTAAATAATAAACATGGATGGATGGATGGATGGATATTACCCAATGGAAGATGGGTTAAGTGATAAGGTAAGTGATGAAAGATTTGGGGCAAGGCGTTAGGGTGAAAGGGTTCAGTTCAGGGAAAATAGCCAGTTTGGGTTTGTACAGTCCCACGCAGTGTGATCCTTCAGGTGTGGGCTTAGAACTACTTAGACCTCAGAGGGTAAACTTCTCAGAATTTATGGGCCTCTAATTTGTGTGTTGGAGCGGTGTAGGAAATGTGCATTTTTGCCTCTGTATTGACAGATACAAGAAGCAGAAATTAGTTTCCTGAAATTTTGTTTGTTCAAACTTGAAGCTCAGTCACTCAGAAGAGGTTCAGAGGTTCCGACTCTAACAGGAAATGAGTAGAAGCAATCAGATACCACAGAAAGTCAATGAGATCTAGCTACTACAATAACCACTGGCAATGCAAAGCAAGCAATGTAGTTAAAACCTTTCTCAAAGAGGCTGCCAGACTGCAAAGGGCAGTGTTGATTGACGTATGACACGGTAGTAAATACATCAGAGGGTTACGTAGGGAACTGGAGCCTGAAATGTCCACGAGCAATCAACCACTGATGCGCGGTGTGCATTGATCCCTTCCACTGTGGAGTCCCCAATAGTGGTGCTCACTTGTTATGCTGGTGTGTTAAACAACTGAATTGCTCAGTTTGAGGTGACGGAGATTGGCTTTTTTCTCCAAAATATTTTAGTTTTATAAAATGTCAGAATCGTAAGAAGCAACACACTAACATGCAGATTTCCTTTATTCTGGCTGCTTTTTAAAACAGTGAAATATCATTTATAGTTAGGGTCAAAACAAGCACATCACTGAATGTTTGAGCCAGGCCCTCAGAGGAGGTTAATTTGCTCATGATGATAACGTTCATTTCCTCTCCTACTATTGATCAAAAGTGATTCAACACATGACTTCTTAACTTCAAGCTACCTGTTGGGCTCTTTGCTGTCTTTATGCAGCTGATGTAGATGACAAGACTGTATTTCTGAGGAGAGAAATGTACCAACTCTTGTAATGTACCATTTTTGTTACCAACAGCAGCGAAGAAGGTAAAGCAGATAAATCTAAATCTCCATAAGACGATAACGCCCTCCACTTAGTTTTAGTTGGTTTAGGAAAGTTATGGATTACATTTAAATAAGGTAAACATTCTATTTTGATTTTCTTTACTTTGTTACTTCTAATATTTACAATAAGATGCACACATGAAATTTGATAGAGCTTACACATGACTGGCCAGCTTTAATGCAGAGAATATGACCCAGAACACATGCTGTTTGCTGATTTTGTTTTTAAATCAATCACACAGTCAATATTTGTTGGTGGCTGTGGAAAGGTATCATTCTGGATTGATTCATTATTGTTTTGTTGTTACTGATCGCTAGTTACCGCTTGTAAAAACAATCAATCAGCGTGCCGTTGATGATGATGATCCACCTACTGTGTCTGGCAAGGTCACAACCTTCCTTTTAACTTCATGTCATCTTTTGTTTTCACAGTCCATCTGCTTCAGTGAGCAACCTTCAATCAAGAGTTCCTGAATACATTTCAAGTTAAAAGTCACCGAAGATAATGACTTCTGAATCGCTGCAAGGCTTTTAATATGAAAGATGCAGCAGCAAGTTAATCTTAGCTCAAAAAGTAAATACATTCTTCAAATTTTACCAAAAATACCAGTTAATGTGTTGAAATGTTCTCAGTTTTCTGATTTTAAGTTGGTACATCTGTAAGAGGCTTTTCCTTGCGGCAGGCCTTCACTGTAAATTTGAATGAGTAATGAGATATGGTTATATTTACCCGCTGTGTCCCCGTGTGGTTTAAAGAGGGATTGCACCAAGTGTGATCCTCCTTCAGCTTGAGTTGATAACTCTGCAACACAATACATTTTGAGCATAAAGTCGTAGCTACTGACTTTTTACACTCTGTTGCTAGCCTTAGTTAATTTTGGATGGTTTTACACACATTTTAAAGACTGGGATTTATAATAAAGACCTTAAAAAAGATGAAAATGTCCAAGAGATGAGAAGCAAGATGCAACAGCGAGACTTTCACTGCATGAAAGACAGGGTTTTATGCTGTTTTTAAACACGGGAATTTACAATAAGGAACTTTTAAGGGAGTCATCCTTCCAGTCATCAGTCTTATCCACTTTCCACTGCTTGTCTGCGTCGGGGTAGCAGAGAGGTTCAGACTGAAGAAATATTTATGCCTGGTCTGTAATCTTATCATTAAAGGTTCCCTACCTTCGAAGTAAAAAGGAAATAACACCAACAAAGAGATAAGCAACAATATTCTCACGTGTAACCCTCAATAATATATTTGTAGAGCTTTCTTTTGAAGACCACAAATTAACCACCGCCATTCTACAATTTAAATTCAGCGACAGAAATACATCTGAGCGGATCAAAACAACAACAGTCCACCCACCTTGCAAACTTGTGGTTGCCATGTCCTCAGCAACGATCTGTAACTAATCACCATTCACTTTCAGACGACCTTTGGTTGATGGGCTGTTCACACACTCACACACACATGACTCAAACCACACAAGAGATTAACCCACAAGCACACGCATGAAATGTATGATGAGTGTTTGAAGAGGGAACATCAAGGACAAGGCGATCAAACGCACACACATATTCTTCATCAGTATCAATATTAATGTCTTTTTGTTGACACGAGAAGAGCCAGTTAAGAGCTGAGTATTTATCATGTATCTTCACTTTGATCAAAGTTAAAGACGAACACGGTTTATGGAGCAGCAGATTCAAATACACCACCTCAACATTTAAGGCTGCCCAGTGCATAACCATAAGGCTCCAAAGGGTCCTTACAAAGCTGCAATATGTGACGATTTAGGAGTGCGATGGGTCTCATTCTGGCTGTGTCTGATGTTTAATGGCATCAACATTAAAGGACACATTTTATGTTATGTTCTGGGACTGAGAATTAGTATGAAAACACTTAAGTTTTTCTGCCATTACACTTTAACATATTGTAGAAAATATGTTAGTATCTTCTTAACTTGGAGTCCCACCTGGTACGTCACGGCATCCAAGCTTAAGGACGCATTTGGTGAAAGTGTTGCTGATGAAACAAACCTGTGTGTTGCACTGGGAATAAGAACGAGATAGATGTGATTCTTTTTGCTTTGAACCAATGTTGTTATTTTTCTTTAAAATTGGGCTCACAGAACCTTAAATAAAAAAACTGAGGTGCAGATTTTGCACGAAATGAAAGGGATATGGATCTGGTTATTGACCAAACAATCCTCAAGGGCAAATGTGATGAACACCTACACAAAGTCATACACCAAACAAACGGGATGGTCTTGTATCTTTACATCACACATTGGCATTTTCTCTCACTGCGATTTCTGCAAGAAATCACAACGAGTTTGACTCAACAAAGGTCATGGCAAGGAGATAAATGAAGAAAGAAGAGGGAAAATTAAACATATAGATGTGTATTAGTCTTTTCTTGAGGGGTTAGGTGGGGGCGGCTGCCCTGACGTCACAGGCCTGATCTGTGACCTTTGACACACACTTTGTCATGTGTCATCCATCGTTACTGTCCAGCCGGGCTTTGTGTTTTATCGGTTCCTAATAAGAAATGCCAAGAAGAAAATGTCAGATAAATGTTTCTGGGTCTTCAATACAACAGCACAGGAAACACGGGATTCAGCAGGTAATTCTTTCATAATTTAAATAAAGGGGAGGGTGGGGGGGGTTCTAATCAAACTGGATGACCTTAAAGAAACTCCTCATCACCTTCCAGTTTCTCTTTTTTTAACTCAGCTCTATTCAGTGTAGCCCGATGATCTGTTAGATTTAATCAGATAATGAGCATGTTCCTGGGATACGCATTACACAGACCATTTGTGGGAGCTATTAAGAAGTAATCTGTATCAGCATGTGTTATCTGGATACACGCATAGCAGCAGCTGTCTGAGCAGTTTTGATCCGATCAGCCACGAGAAACTGACGATAGGATCTCAGGCTGAGTCAGAAAATGCGGACCGAATGAGGCGAGCGACAGAAAAAGTTCTTGAGGACGGAGAAATGTCTTTAAAGGTCATCACTACTCAGTTATGCAGACGTCAAAAACAGGATCTTTAGGGTATATCAATCTGCAGGCAATCGATTGCACCCATAACCTTGCAGGATGAGCCTCCAAATCCCTCTAAATATCTGTTCAGAAATATAAAAATAAAGATTTTACGGAGGGATAAAATGAAGAAACAAAAAAAGCAAATAAATACAAGCTTAAAAAATACATCAAACAGATACACATTGATGTGAATACCGCATACGCAAGCCAACAGATTCTGCAGTCCTTTGATGTAGAAACCTCTCGACTGGAGCAATGAGTGTGTTTCCTGAACGCCCGTGCATGGGGAAAACATGTGTCCCGTGACCAGTTACAAAGTTGTTACTGGAGGTTGCAAGGTGAAATTGGTCAGAAAGAGGTATACACCAAAAACATTGCAATTGCTTTGATTACCACAGTCACCTGTAGATAGCAATGAAGGCACTAAATTACCAACAAATAGACTATTTTTACTACACACCAAGCAGTCATATATCTTGAAAAATACTGACTCAGCCTCCTAGCAGACACAAAATCCTACTTCACCTTCTTTTCAAGTTATCGCATTTACAAGATTTTCAGAAAATTTACTCTGACCTTAAGGTCGAGGTCACTGAGATTCAAATTCGTCCGAGATTTATAGAAGATGGATCGATTTGAATCACCTACATCTCCTCGTTCTCGACTTATCGCATTCACAAACTTTGGCGTCTGTGTCCCCATTTGCCAACCCACCCGGTGAGGTGACGACAATATCCTGTCAGCCTTTTACAGCTGAGGTGTAAAAATTCCAATATAAACTGAAAACGGATACTGTTCACCTTCAAAGTAAAAGCTGTACCTTTTAAAATGTGTTCATTGCAACAGTGAGACACAACTTTTACTTTAAGGTGAATGGCTCCCTTTACCAGTTTGCGTCAAGCTTTTTTTTCAAGATTTACTACCACTCAGCTAGTAGTTAGTGACTGTTAACGGACAAGTTGGCGTCTTCCATGGGTAACCACGGCAATCTGGCCAAAGTGATTGCAAGGAGGTTTTTGGCATGGCGGCCTCTTTGCAGCTCATGCTGCATGTTTATTAAGATCCAGTGGAAGTTGGATTTAAGAACTTGGGAATGATGTCACTCCCAAGCTGAGTATGTTCCAGTGGTAAAGTGGGAAAACCGTGTTTTTTTTAAACACAGCTGCACCACATTCATAGATAGAGCCTGATCTGTGCTCAGTGAATGGCTTATTTAGCAAGTTTCAAATACATAACAGTGGCACTACAAATTAAAAGTCTTACTGTTTTACTACTCTTTACATTCACTGCCGCCATCTTGGATTGTTACCAAGAAAGGACACGCAGCATCACAGTCAGCAACCTCCAACAATCCCTCACCAACTATATGTTGTCTGGGCGTTGCCAGCCGGTCTCTCAAACTCATCTGACATCATGTGACTATGATTTTAGTGATGTTTGGCTCATTTCAGCAAGGCAATGCCAAACAACATCCAGCAAATCACCATCACAACATTTTTACTAACATTTTACACAGCCTGCAAATGTTGATGTCCATGTTTTTATACTGCATGTGGCATACATGTGGTAAAACTGTATTAGAAGTTATTATAAGGTTGGTAATTTTCTATACATTCATGTACCCTGAAGAGTGGACATATACACTAAAGGTTTTCTTATGTTTGTTCTACTTCCCAAAAACAGTTAGGCACCTGCAGAGAGCATATTAGTTTGAATTATGAAAAAAACAAAGAAAATCAATGAACAACGGTACAGGAAAAGGTCAGGTTATGCACTTAGTGCTTGACAGTGGACCTGCATTCACTTCAGAAGTCAAACTGAAGAAATAAACGACAAGCAGGTATAAGTGTGGTTTTAGGTCTGACTGCTTACGCTGTTGATTTCAGTTCAAGAAAAGTTTGGAAAACTTCCCAGCTGAGAAACAATCCAATGTTCTCTGTATAAAAGGCAAATGTGAAGTGCAATCAGGCACCTGTATGAACGGACCTCTGTGACAGAAAACACCACAGCACAGTTCCATCAGAGACAAATGTCGGAGAATTACCATAGAAACTGGTCATTTCACTGATTCACCGCTCTGCAGCGTTGCAGGACGCCTGGAGGGAAATCGTGCAGAACATTTACTGACGGCGCTGCCTCGCCTCCCCGTCCCTTTGGTTTTATGGCTCGTATCGTTTGGCTGTGCAAACTGATGTCTCTGGAGATGGCAGAGTGCTGAGGAGGCAGCTGCTCAGACTGAATAATGTGCAGTTATTTCACCGTCAGTTTAGGCTGCAGCAGGTAGAGTTAAAGGGACTGGGGCAGAAAATCAAATAGGAAGTTACTTCATGACCCTTCACAGTTCAGAAAATGTACACAAGCAATACAAGGAAAACGTTTTAGATGAAAATTTGTAAGTCTAAATCTGATATTAGCATCCGGAAACAAATAAAAAGTTAATACAAGGTGTATTGGAAGTCTGTACACCTTATGAACAAAGTGGTTTGAACAGGAGGCTCAAATCTTCCGTTGTTATTATGGTCGCCATGCAGATACTCAGCCACCATCTTAAGCAAAAAGGACTTTTTGGAACATAGCCATTGTTTCACTTATGGTTGTTTTTAATTGTTTTCTCCTTTTCATTGCTTCAAGTTTTGTTTCCTCCTTGTCCGATTGTCTTGATCACTCTCGCCTACATCTTATTCCCCACTTGTTTCCACTTACCTCAGAGTGTATAAATAGTCCAGTGTTCCCCTTTGTTCTTAGGTAGTTATTTGTTGTTCACCCTCACTAGCCTTCCTGTTTTTCAAACCTTGTGTCCTGTCTTTTCCTTTCTGTTTCCTTTTCCTGTTTCTATTGGTTCTGTCATCTGTTTGAATCCTGCCAGTTCTGTGCAGTGCCTTCCTGCCATCCAGGTCAAAAAATATCTTCAGCAGCAACGTCTCTTTTCAGAAATCATGTTTACTGAAAAACCTGCACAGTCCTTGCTGTGAGTGGTTTCATGTAGCTACAGTCGTACCTCATAAAGAAATTGTGGTTTAGAAACAGTAAAATGCAAAGACTCATTACTGTATTCAAAAAGTAAAGTTTAAATTAATTCAAAGGCAGAAATCCACGTAAAAACTCTGTGTTCTTGCTTTCTGCTCCAGCGTCATATTTTTTTTAGTGAACAAAAAAATGTAAAAGATGAGCGTCTGACACCTGAGAAATGTCACGATTACTCTTTGAGCTGATTATCGTGGCTGAGGGATCAGTCTGCTGAGTCACAGCGCTGCTGTGGCGTCTCATCTGGGGTGACTCAGACTGAAGCAGTAGGGTTTGGGCTGTCATTCGAAACAATCAAACCTGCTTTTTCTTCAGCTGCACTGTGCAAATTGGTGGCTGAATGTATCAGTAAAGCATGTGATTAGATAAGTTACGATTACAGCTGCGCCTCTGAGGGATCGCCGTTCCATAGAAAACCTCTAATTACATCCAGGTATACACCGCGTGAACACGGTCTTATAAATGACTTCTGCTGTTATTTTTTAATATTGTCTCAGTCCTTGTGTGTCAAGAATGTGTCAAGGACTAATTCAATGATTCTCCCAGAGGGAAAGTTCCTCGCTATTATTCAAATTCATTATTTATTTCTCTAAAATGCTGGGACCAGATATTTCCACTGTCCATCTGTGAATATTAATGTGATATTGTTTAGTCCATGAAAGGACCAAATAATATCCTTACATCAAGGAAGGAAATATCCTGGAAGGTTCTTTTTCCATTCAGGCTTTTTGAACTGTGCACAAAATGAGGTGCAAAGTGCCCACAATGATACAGAATAACCCCCCGAAACCACTGAGAGACAAAATGAAAAAACAGACAAAATTTAGCCACATAAGCATTAAAAAAATAGGAATTCTATACAATGGGTCCAAAAGAGAAATAAAACACAAAATAGCCAAAAAGTGTGTAAAATAGAAATTATTTTATATAAAATAATATGTAAAACCTGGAGAGATTATATCTTTCGGCTGGCCTGGGAGCGCCTTGGTGTTCCCCCGGATGAGCTGGAGGAGGTGGCTGGGGAGAGGGAGGTCTGGGCTTCTCTGCTTGGGCTGCTGCCCCCGCGACCCGGCCCCGGATAAGCGGAGGAAGATGGATGGATGGATGGATGATATGTAAAACCATTATTATTCCAATCGGCCTAAAGATGGCATAATCATTTCTTCTGCATTTCTTTGGTTAATCTGTAGTCACGTTTGAAGATTACATCAGCGATTTCATAATGCGCTGCCTGTAAAATCATGCTCGTCACTTTCAAAGACAGAAGTGAGGTCTCACATCAGTCCATCATTCAGTGTTTCTGCTTCTCTGCACAGAACAGCTGTAGGCATCATGAAATTTTCTGCATTCAGTTTTTCACCACGCCACACTGTACCGTTTGATCTCACTTTGAGCTAGACTTAATTGAAGTGAACTGTATAAGAGATGCGTATTTTGTGCTACTTGCGATGAGGGCTGAGGGGTGAAGTAGGGGTGTGATTGCTGAATGCTTCAGAGGATTGGTTCAAACCAAAGTCACTTTTGAAAAATGGTGATTCATCCAGCACAGGTCCGCTAAACAGCTTGAAGCAGATGGATAAAGTTGAGTGCAATCACTTCTCGCAAACCCTGCATCTGAACAATAGCTCACACTGAGGTACCTCGAACAAAGGCCAAACCTGCAGGAGCAATCTAATCCCATCGTGGCTCTGTGCTCAAACGTTATGATTCAACAACTCTGTTAGTTTCTCTTTTTTTCTTTTTTTGCTCCCCCCAATTCAGAAATCATTGCCACCAGTGATAATGGAGCAAAAAGCAGCCATGCGGGGAGGAACGGCGCTT
>VOQK01007189.1:42991-53308 GCA_015052645.1 Benitochromis conjunctus | reverse complement strand
TCCATCCCCCGTGTCTGTTCTGGAGAACACTTTGTTTTCTGGACAATTGTGTTTGGGTGGAAGATACTCGTTGGCGTGAAGATTGAGGGAGTGTACTATTAGATGCTGCCATCAGTATCTCTAACACTATTTGGGGGCAGAAGTGTTTCTATTTTTGTGTACAGAGGACACACTGTACGCTGTACAGTGTAATGAGTCTATTCTGTGTAATCTATTAGACTTTTGAACAAAATAATCAACTTATTTGAAGAAAATTGGGGATTTTGTGTAATGCAATCTTGACCAGATTGTCCTTTCTCAGAACAAATACATTCTTTCATTTTACACCTTTAAAAATCACTGCTTTAAATACGGTTTTCTTAATAGTTTTACTTTGACATTAGGTAGCATTTTTCTTTAACTTTTTATTATGAAATGTAATGTATTTGCTCTTTGTAACAGACATTAAAAATAATACCATTTATAATGGTAGCTTTATATTCCACATCCCAAAAAGTTGATTCTGTTCATCTGAACTCAACTTACCTGGATGAATGAGCATGCATCAAGATGTTTTTTTTACCACACATTACTGCAAATATTTTCTGGTTTGCAGTGCAACAAAGTCACAGACAATATAAAAGATCGATGTAGATACCTTGACATCATCCACTGCTTTCTGAAGTCCTGTTTTGAAGCCTCTAGAAAAGCATTTCCGCTGTCGCCATCTTGGTTGCGAAAAAACAAATGTGACAAAAAGGAGCGGGTCTATGAAACTGCATGCTTATTGTGAGTGTGCTTTTTCCTCTCTCCACCAGAACGTCCCAAACACTATGGTGGTAAATTGGCTCAGCAAGTCTAGTCTTTGTGTTCACGCTTTGCAGTGTGTTATCCTCTCTCCTTACTTGCCTCCCAGTTACCTACTGGAAGTTTGTTGCCTGTCCCATGAGTGTGAAGTTCACAGACTGTCATTTACCTGCACCTCCCTCAGCTCGCCACAGGAGAAACCAAGGCTCACCTGTTGTTTGGTGGAAAGCAGTCAGGCAGGCAAACACACCTTAAGTCTCCTGGAAGTCTGCTCAACTGCAACTCTTGCCATTTTTTAAATTCTGTAAATAAACCATTTAAAGCTCTTACCTGAATCTGCTCCTTGGGTCTGGTCACTGCAAAAACATGACAGATTTCCCATAGACATCTGTAGGGCCGGAAGTCTTTTGCAGCCGCAGTTATCGCCAACTGGTGTCCTTCAGATAGAATGCAGGTTTAAGGTGTCCATGTTTTTTACTGTCTATGAAAAGATTATAAAGTGAACTCTATTAAACCGTCCAACAGATATAGCTGTCTTTATTGATATTGTGAATATATTCGTTTAGCACAAGCAGTAACAATGTTAATATGCACAGCAGCTGGCCTCATTCTGTACTCGCACTGTTTGGTATTTTCTTCCCTCCTTTTTGACCATAAAGAGGGTTGAATATTTACAGTAAAATATGCAATACCACTGTTATTTGCAAAGATTATATTTCAGTTTTGAATGTGAGTCATAATTCCAGAATGAAACAGTATCTGTTTGATTTGTAGACTTTTATTTAAAGCATTTTCAGCTCACTTTATTTTTATCCTGAATTTTAAACTAAAGCGCACCCCAAAAACAACAATCCATCTTTCATCCCTTCCAGTATATCTGCTCAACCTCCTCCTTCTCCTTCCCTTTCTTCTTCCTCATGTCTACCCACTCTCTTGCTCGCTCATTCCTCTCCAACAGTATCTCCCACAGCCCCCACAGACCCCTCCATAAATCCTGGGACAGCAGCGCTTTAATGGATAATTAATTGATGCTGCTGCAGCACTGTAATAAGACAATAAATTACGACACAGGCCGGTGTGCTGTGTCAGTGTGTGTTGCTAATGGCCCTTCAGGGCTGGGGCAGGAGGCTAATAAATTAGACAGGTATTAACTGTTGTGTGCTAAGTAGCCCTCCACCACCGACTTCCATGAGAGAAGAGGAGTAAGGAGAAACATAGCAGGGAATAACGGAAGAGAGATGGAAGTGGGGAGAGAATTGATCACAGCATTTTGTAGTTTAAATGAGTAGTTTGGTATTTTTGTGATAAATGCTCAGCAACTGCTTGAGAAGATTGATAAGACTTTTGTACTGTCCTCCAAAGTTCCAGCCAGGAGTAGGTTATCTTAGAATAGCATGGAAACTGGAAACTATGCCCAAAGGCAACAAAACTCACATACCAGCACCTCTGAAACTATTAATTTTTAACATATCTTGTAAAAAATGCTTTTAGAAAAGCATTTTAAATCATCTGATCGATGCTCACAGCCAAGAAGCAGTCCAACACAGTCTGCTTCTTCTTTTGGCCATGCCCATTGGGGGTCACCACAGCAGATTATCTTCCTTCATCTCACCCTATCTCTAGCATCCTCTTGTGTCACAGCAACCCTCTGCATGGACTCCTTCATTACATCCATGAATCTTCTCTGTGGTTTTCCTCTTTTCTTCCTGCCTGGAATCTCCGTATTCAACATACTTTGTCCAATTTCTGACAAAAGTGAGAACACCCCTCAGTGAACTTCTCCATTCAACACAGACGCTCTCACAACCTAAATGCTGATGTCGTTGTCGGTTTTTAATAAAAAAAATGTTTTTTATTAAATGTATGTATGCTGTATGCATTTTGTTCATTCCTAAGTTGCGAGTCTACACCAGCCAAAATACTGTCTTTGGTTATTAACATTTGAAATGATGAAGGCACTTGAAAAGTAACACAAAATTAGCTGCCTTTCCAGAAAAACACAAAACTTTTCAGAAGTACGGCATGAAACCCTGTTTCCTCTTTGCCTCCCAGGCTTCTAGACTTCTGATTGGCCAACATTTCTACACGGTTAGGATTTGGCGTGTTCCTGACAGCGTTTGACTGCGTTTTTGGCGTTTACATGTGGACAGAGATATTTTTCAAAACTGCACATGTGGACGGGATTTTTTTTTTAAACGAAATCGGAAAATCTCAGTTTTCAAAAATATCTGTGAATGTGTGGATGTAGCCCAAGACAAACTTATTAGGTTCAGGGTGTCATGGGTGTGTGGCGGCAACCAGGTGAGGAGTACAAAGACAAGTGTGTCTCGACTACAGTCAAGCATGGTGGTGGGATGTCATTGTTTGAGGCTGCATGAGTGCTGCTGGCACCGGGAGCTACAGTTAATTGAGGGAACCATAATACCAACATGTACTGTGACATACTGAAGCAGAGCATGATCAGAAACTGGGCCAGAGGACAGCCAACATGATAACAATCCCAAGCATGCCTGCATAAAGACCAGTGCCTTGCTAAATAAACTGAGGGTAAAGGTACTTGACTGACCAAGCATGTCTCCAGACTTAAACCCTATTGAGCATCTGTGTGGCATCCTCAAATGGAAGGTGGAGGAGCACAAGGTGTCTAACATCCACCAGCTCAATGATGTCATCATGGAGGAGTAGAAGAGGATTCCAGTGGCACCCTGTGAAGCTCTAATGAACTTTGGGCACAACTTGGACATTTTCACTTAGGGGTGTACTCACTTTTGTTGCCAGCGGTTTAGACATTAATGGCTGCATGTTGAGTTATTTTGAAGTGACAGAAAATTTACACTGTTATACAATCTGTACACTGACTACTTTACATTGTATAAAGTGTCATATCTTCAGTGTTGTCCCATGAAAAGATATAATAAAATATTTACTAAAATAAAAATAAAATATTGTCAGATACTGTATCTACTATCCCTCCTCTGCACTTCCAAAACATAAGTGGTAACCCTAGCTCTATTATAAACCCTGCATGTTGGAGAAAGACAAAGAAGATTTTTTGTGGGTTTTGATGTTTGTAAGTTAGAATCAATATTGTCTAGGGTTGGGATCATCACCAGTAACAACATAAGCCTCGGAGGGTGGACAAAGTTATTTTTTTGTGGTATTTCTGGATGACTAATGTCCCTAGAGACAATAAGAAGTCCTAAGAGGTCATCCCAAATGTTGAATTTTAAATTTAGCATCCTAACAATAAACAACTAAAACTATTTGGGCTGAATATGTCAATGTACATTTGCAATATCTGCAAATTACTACTAGCCACAAAGGGCACCTTAGATTATACTTTCAGTATTTGTGAGCATGCTGCGATTCACCCGGGCCAGAGTGACATAAATTACGTCATCAAATGGTGAGCGCAAGGGTCCATGCAGGCTTCCACGTGCAGTCTCACCTGCAGAGAATTTACAGAGAAATGAAAATGTGAAAGGAAAAGAAAAGTTTGTGGTAATCTTTTTAACACGTCATTCTCATAAGCTCATCACTACTGGGAATTTTTCACCCAGACCTAATCTTACAGAGCTATTAAGTCATTAGACTAGACTTACTAGTAATGAGGCATTTCCCACTTCTAAATAGTATACATTCAATTAATACTGAATATTGAATACTGCTGTATACTAGCAAACAACAGTTTGTGTAAACACTCTTTGGCTGTCAATATGATGTTGCACAACAGTGCAACATTGAAGAAGCATGGTGCAGAGCTTTTTGGCATGCATACTCTGCAAGGAGCATGGCATCGATTTTCTTTGAACATGCTTCCGAAGTGGATTTTTACTCTTTATAAAATAGGACAAAAACACACATAATCACCACAGTAATTCTAGTTTACAGAATACTTGCTTTACCTTCCACAAACGTTTGGATAATTCCAACTATGGGTCAACATTTTAGGAAACATCATGTTAATAATTCGAAAACAGATGGTCTGTTTGGATAATAGACAGCTTTAGTGTTTTTATGCTTGCACCATTCCCCCGATTTAGCCACACTAGAATCTCACACGTGGTCTTAATGGTCCGAATCTCTCAGCATGTCGATTCTAAGGGATTGTGTCGATTTCCAAAGAGAAAAATCACAGATTAGTAAACAGGAACAACATCTCCTGCTTGGAAATGTGGAATTTCAGTGGATAGGCTCTAATCCCATTTTAATGGTTGTCTGATTAAGAGGTGAGTAGGATTAGAGTGTGTGTGGCGTGGTATGCTGCGTGTATTCACATCCTTGACTAAAATGCACTGTATATTGCATGTAGCTGTAAGGAAAACTGCAGCTGAGGGGGGGAAAAAACCCAAAACTAATAGATGGGAAACAAAGCGAAACATTGCAGAGATTAGAAGAGAGCAGCAGCAGAAGAAAAATGGCTGCTCAGCCACGTCATTCTAATTAAAAATGCTGCAAATCTTTCATCTCCTACTGTTAGCCCTAATGAGCGGGGCTTAGTGGCAGTTATGTAGATAAAAACTCTTTCTGATTGATTCCAATGGCCCATTGAAATTTGTTTCACTCCACCTTATTGATCACACACGGCTGGTTGAAAACTGCTAATTAATAATGATAATAAAAGTGCCACAGCTCATTAAAATCAACCACACAAGGCTTAACTCCAGTCCCTTTTATCTTGTCTGCCGCTCTCTTTAACTTGCTGTTTCTCCCATAAACCTCTGTGTTTTTGTTCTGTGAGTAGTGCCTAACATGTTTAAAAATCTCCAATTTTACGATCACTTCTTGTTAAGTTGTCCCATCTGAAATGTCAGCTGTAATCATATTAATCATGCATTTGCTATTATACTTGTTATTATCTTTACATATGGCGGATAAGTGTCTTCCCCCACACACTCCATCCATAATAATAATATGTTAGCTATTTTCTGCCCACGGTCATCTCTCTGATTGGCATATTGATCCATTTATCTCATTATACGTTTAGGTGTCTTCATCACTAGCATTGCCCACGTGCGCTTCATGAAATCTTAAAATACACAACAGTGAGATGTGTGAGCTGTGCAAAGGGTATTCTGCACATTATCTGGTGTTTTTAGCCTCCATTGTTTTGAGGTTTTATTTATATTTCCAATTAGGAAAAGCACGTTTCCAAAGCAAGTCGCATCATTACACATGATCATAGCGGTCATTTGTTTCCAACTCCTGAAACGGCATGTTTAAGTTTACGTGTATAAGGAGTTGATGATAATGTGTTGAAGACATAGACAGCTTCCAATACCAGCTGTGATTCCTGTTACACTTCTTTAAGGTTCACAACCATTAAAATTTGCAGTTACTACACTGTATTGTAACGTCTCCAGAGAGAGGTCTGTACAGTCACAAAAAAAAAATTGGTAAATGCACATCCGCACAGATTCAAAACTCATGTCACTTAGAGCCAAGAGGAACCTGGTGTACTCGCAAGTATAATCAAGACTAAGACTAAGACTGTGTAGAGCTTCTTTTTAAGAATTGTAAAAATTCACAGTAAGGAGTAGAAGGGGTGGTGATGGCACACTGTGGATGTTTCTGGTGATTAATCTATTAGTAGTTTAAATCAGAGAAAATATCTGACTTGTCAACTAGACTAAAAGTAAAACAAAAAACAAAACAGCTTTAAAAATAGTCGAAACCCAGCACACCCTAATGGAGCTAACAGCGTAAGTTAAATATTGGCCTTACAAATTTCTGGGTGTATTCAAGAGCAGTTAGCATTAGTTAGTAAGTTAACAAATTAGCGTTAACAAAGTTAAATTAAAGTTAACAAAAACAGCTGCATTATACGGTTAACAGAACTTCTTTGCATACACTTTCATGGTTGCCATGGTGACACATCCATATTTTCAAGCACAAAACATTGTTAATACTAAAGAATATTTGCTCATGCTCGGGGACGATGCGTGTCCATGAACATGAGCAAATGCAGTGTAAAAGTAGCCTGTGATCGCATGTGTTGCACTTCTCCTGAGCTTCCCATTCCCTGTGCTGGCACTAAACATTGCAAATCATGTGCAAAATGGATATAACTGCTCTTTTCGGTTCCATTGCTTTGTTCTCCAAAACTGCAGAGTACACCACTGAAGTGGAGGAGGGTGAGGCGGCAGCAGCAGTAGCAGTGAAGCAGTGGCAGCAGCGACTGTGGATGGTGATAAAGCTCTTTCACTGCGCCATAAGCAGCCCCGCTACTACCCCTCTCCGCAGAGAAGTGGAGCGCTTCATATATTATCAGTGGACACAACTGACACCACCAAAGACAGAGTGCCCAGTGCCGAGCACTTGCAGCCCAGGACCTGAAACATTCCACCATATTTTTTGCCAGCTGTCAGGTCATCTAATAAAGCAGGGCGGAATGGAGGGACGGTGCAGGAGCTGAGGGTGGATGAAGTATCTTGCACTGATGTAATATGGCTTATAAATCTAATTTAATTACCCTGTGTGGGGATAGGCTGTAGAAGCCATGACTGGATTTATTGTGTCTTAACTTGGCATCTTAACGACTTTGTGCTTTTAATATCATTACCCTGTAATTTATTCTTTTTCATGCACACACTCTCACACTGTATAACCACAGAAACCCAACACCCACACTGCAGTCATAATCTTTTTAAGCAGGCAGCTTTACAGATCATAGGACTCCTGAGCTGTGACAGCTATTGATCCATAAACTCCCACTTTGACTCATCCAATGGCGTCCTTACTAATATGTCATCAGGTTGATACCACTGATACTGACTTAATTTAGTTACAGTTACATTTCATCAGTGAAAAGTTCATTGAGCTCTAAATGCAGAGAGCCTGTTAAGTTGTGTTGTGAAAATCTGCAATAAATTGAGGTGCACACAGCCAGGTTGTCTCTATGAGTTGTATTATTTACCTTTGCAAAGGTGCCGAACAGCAGTGCAGACAGGATGACAGCAGTCTGCATGTTTTAATGACAAAGAGGGATTGTAAACCTAGAATATTTATAAAATCAAGTTATTTGCCATGGTCACACAATACAGTCAGAGCATTGTGTGCAAAAAAATAACTGAACGATTACAATATGGAGCCTTTCATTCAGTGAGGCCAGCTTGACACAGGAGCAGCAAAGTCTTCAGGCATCTTGAGGCTTCATTAGCTGTTATAAATGCATTTCAGCAACAAGGAAGAGCACTGACTCTACAGATTTTAGCAGATATTGGACCAGCTTTGGTCCAATATCTGTCATGCACAGATTTAAGACCAGCTAGAGATAGAAGAATGGTAGAGATGTTCTTGTCCAACAAAAAAAGCACAATGTGTGATGAAAGAAATGGAAAAGACAAA
This sequence comes from Benitochromis conjunctus, assembly GCA_015052645.1. Lineage (NCBI taxonomy): Eukaryota > Metazoa > Chordata > Actinopteri > Cichliformes > Cichlidae > Benitochromis > Benitochromis conjunctus. The sequence continues at coordinate 45,175 of VOQK01007189.1, read as the reverse complement.
AATTACAAAAAATCTAAAAGATTAGCCAGTCATTTATAAGATCATTTTGATCGTAGGTGTTAAAGGGTTGAAGTTGGATATGTGTTTGTATGTGCATGTTGAGGACTGTGTATATTTAACTGTATGAGTGTATAAAGAACTCAGAACAGGTAGAAAAAACAGAGGACTTGCTGTTTATTTTGATGAGAAAAAAAGGAAAAGCAATTAAATAAATCAAGACAATTTAGTCATACAATAGCTGCACACATGCTCATCGTGTCCTTGAATAATTTTCTCTTTATGACTCTTTTCATTACTAGTAAGTTACCATTGCTTCGCTTGCATTTTCTGGGCTTCTTTTCTCTTATCCTGAGCATGCGAAGGGTGCCTACTTGGCCAACCATGAGTAAACGTAAGTAGATGGCTGTAAGCAGAACAACTAAAACAGCATTAAGTTATATAATTTGGGGCTCTTTACTTATTTGCTTGGACCTACAGTTTTACTAAATTAACAGGCCTTTAGTTTTATTAAACTAATGATGGACCAGTGTAGCTGTGCCACACATACACATTTCATTTGAAACCATGCAGATATCTGAGCATCTGTGTGTCCATGCCCGCATACACCCAAAAACGTTTGTGTTGCAAGTGTTGGTTGCAAGATGAAATATTGGATATATAGTGGAACAGATTCCGTTTATAATGAATCTCACAATAATGATAATATTCATTTCATTTCATGGGGAAATGAGGCATAAATTGCCTTGACTGGCAAGCTATCTCCCATCACCAAGAATACTGTCTATCAGTATAATCCGATCTGCTAAATAATCAGAGCAAACTGTTTGTGTACTTAACAGAATTCAAATGCAGATATGGCGTCTCTAAAATACTTTAATATTTAGAGTCAAAATGTTAAAATAAGTTGACAGATATCAGGAGAACAGCTAAACAGTACTAAATGATAACATTTGCTGGCTCCATACTGTTTTATCTGTTTTATAGTTCCAATTTTTATATGTCTACATGTTTAGTAGCACATCGCATCATACCAAACATCAGTAAAAATAAGAGAACTCTTGGGTATGTATTTCAGTATTTAAAAAGTCTCTTAAACTGTTACATTTTTTTAAAACTTGATGAGTATTTGAATATTTGAAAATCGTCGCCATAGCTACTGAAAGTGCACTGTAACATGATTTGTTATGGAAATACCAGTTTTTCTTGGTTGTTTGAAAATGCTTTTCAATCACTTTTCACTCACAATTGGCATCGTCATATTTGGATACTTAGCCACAAATGTACTCAAAATTCTTGTCCCAAAACACTAATTTAATACAGTCTGTGCTCCAAGACAGCAAAGACCACCTCTTCATTCCTCTGGAAACACAAACGCTTATCCAATAAAGGGAACTCTTTCATTTCCAGTGTCCCACTCTTTGTTTTCTATCCTCCACAGGCATTTTTCCACTCTTGTTTCTTTCATTGCAGCTCATTTTTATCTCATTTCATCTGTCTCCTCCCTTCTCTCACTGTTCTCTCATCCTTATTCCTCTACTGGCCATCCCACGCCCTTCAGTTCAGCCTGTCGGCTTAAATAAAAAAAAGACAAAAGGTGGAAAAATAGAAAGAATTAAGAAGAGATAGAAAATGAGGGAAGGCAGCTTCACTCCTCCGCTCTTACCCTCCACCTCCCACCATCTTGAGCAAATAGTTTCCAGAGGCCCTGTTCCACATTAGTTTAGGTTGCTATTCAGCTGAGCCATCGACTTAATGCAATCTCCTAAATGCCTGCTGTATGGTCTCACTGACAGTGACATATTTGTTTTGCAACCTTCTGCAATCTGATGTCTGCCACCGTACTAAGGATTTGATTAATGCCTCTCCTTTTGAGGCCTGTAATTGGTGGTGACTGTACTGGCAAACAATCACAGCGACTCTCCTGTTTGCCATTGGTTGGCGAGGTGTTAAGAAACTAATAAACCAAAAGCTTAAATCAACTCAATGTTTGACAGTAAACAACAAATCAGTCAGAGACCATTCGCTGCACATTTTAAATGACTGATCTGATTTTTCCACAGATTTTGTATCTGTAATATGAGCACTTCTCTCCATCTTAAGAATCTAGACCATGACGTCTTTTTAGTGCTTTCACAAAACCAAAGCTACTGTTCTTAATTCTTAATTGCCTGATTTAATAAAAAT
>VOQK01007189.1:25609-42971 GCA_015052645.1 Benitochromis conjunctus | reverse complement strand
AAGTGTATGGTACAAGTCTGACATTAGATGACAGTACAGCCCAGGACTGGTGATATCTCTTTAGCACAATATGACATAGTTTTGGACATAATGTCATAGAAGTTTTAATGACAGTCGTTAAGATGCCTATACCTTTATTGACAGATTTTTCCGTTTTCACTAACTGTCATGGCTAGCTGTGGCAGGAAGGAATAGAACCCAAAAGCAGACTCCCGGAAACAGGACGTAACTCAAAAACCAGCTTTATTTGCTGTATGGAGATAGGAAAATAAAACTAGACTGGAGAAAATATAAACTACAAATACGAAGAGGCACACAGGGAGAGACATACAGCTAGGAGGGACGACGCGATGATGAGGAGGGGAAGATGCAGACACTAAATATCTTGATCTGAACTTACTTCTTTTTTTCCTGACACAAACAACTGTATTGTGTTTGTAACAATCTCCACTTAATTGATAGATTATTCATCCTCTTATCATTCCTATTTAATTGTACCCATAATCTGTAGTGCTATTGGTAGATTGCAATAGTCATCATTACTGAAATGACCTGGCTTCATCTCTGTTCACACGTTTGTGTACTGCTGATAGTTACTCGCAGAACTTTCTACTCACATTGGCATTTTTTTCCCAATTGAGGCCTCACACTAATTTGTCCTGATAGTAATTCTAGACCTCATCTACAACCTGACAAGCTGGTGACAATTTCCTACTTTAAAAAAAAGGTAGGTACTAATGTTCAGTTGCTCATTAATGCAAATATCTAATGGAACAATCATATAGGAGCAGTTCAGTGCATTCAGGTGTGTGTAGACAGGGTCAAGATGACCTGCTTAAGATCAAAGGAGCATCAGAAATGGGGGAGAAAGATGATTTAAGTGACTTTGAATGTGGCATGGTTATTAGTGGCAGATGGGTTTGTCTAAAGCATTTCAAAACTGCTGATCTGCTGGGACTTTCCAGCACAAGCATCTCCAGGCTTTACAGAGGATGGTCTGGAAAACAACAAAAATCCAGTTCTCTGGGCAAAAATGTGTTGTTGATGCCAGAGGTCAAAAGAGAATGGCTGTTTTGAGGTGAGAGACAGGTGACAGTAACTGAAATAACCACAACAAAAAAAGGTATGCAGATGTGGATGTGCAACCGACAAGTCTGCAGCAACTGTGTCGCGCTATCATATCAATATGGACCAAAAATCTCTGAGGAAGTTTTCCAGCACTTTGGTGAATCTGTGCCACAAAGAATGAACACAGAGGGCCAACCTATATTCCCAAGCGAATAATTATTCGACTTTTCGAGATAATATGAACTTATCGCTGATATTTTTTTCGCAAGACCAAAGCATGATAATTTTTTACTTACTAGTACAGGAATAGCACAGTGGAGTTGAGAAGGTAATGTTAGAACATTTCCCCTGTCTTGGCTGGTTTGGGGTTGAAGGTTGAAGGCAATAAATGAAGCTGAAGAGGTTAATTGCTGGCCCACACTGAAGAAGAAAGCGAGGGAAGGAAAACAAATGTGAAAGAAAAAGCATGAAAGGGGACATTGAAAAACTGACTGTAACAAGATGTGGTTGGAAATTATTTAATTAAATTCGTCATTGTAAAGCTTTTAATACACTGGATATATTACACATCACGTAATAGGCATATATATTTTCTTAGTACAGCTTTACTTGGGGTGTTTAAAAATAGGCTGCAAAGATAGATCACATGAAACTGAATTTATGGGACTACTGTATATAAAATGCCCTGAGGTATTAATGGGATTTTGATGTTTTGCACAATTATGCTGTTTGTTGTTTGGTCTCTTGAGATGCTGTTTGTTTAATTATAGAGAAATATATCTTTGCCGCTTTGTAAAACTTCTCTTACATTTTACCATCCTTTCACATGTTTTTTTATATCATCCTCTATGGTTTCTCTTCTGTGACATTGGTAATATAATTCACTGTCTTCATTGATGCCTAAAGAGTTGTGCTTAGGGTTACATATGACCTGTGTCATACTAATGATTTATTGTAAACTGTTACAAAGAAAGAGAGCCCTTATTACATTCTCGTTTTAGAAAATTCAGGTTGTTTTTGAATAACGCTGTTTCCAGGTTTTGTTCTTTTTCTTTGTCCGGTGATTTTTTGTTTTTGTTGGTTATTTTTTTGAATAGGCACAAGTTTCAGAAACTGTTCAGAATCATTTTAGGCATCTACAGCTTTTAATTTGGACCATTCGTGTGTAGCATATCCTCCAGCAACATTTTTAAAGCTCACAAGTTGTTTTAATGGGTTCACAGTGTTCCAACACCAAATATTTTAATGCTTCAAAAAAGATTTCCTTGCCAACTAAGATTAAGCTTAGGATCATGAGTTTTTCATGGAAAACAATTCACCACAACAAACCACCCCAACAACATATGACTAACTAGCAATCCAACAATCTATCTAATCTTTTTGTTAGAGTTTTATTCTGAGTTTTTTTCTTTCCTTATGATGGCATTTGTCTCTGCTGGTTGGGAGAACGCAACACATACTTGTATTAGGACTAATTTAATCCTCATTTAACATCTTTCCTGTGCTAAGGTGCTTATATTTGCCTAATGGTAATGCTGTAGCTAGCCACGAGAAATCAAATCAGTATAAATCAGCTAGCATCACTACATTAACCACCCAAATGTTGGAAATACTTTTGTTTCTTCTTTTATGTTCAATGATATAGCAGAATTGTGGGGTTTTGTTATTGTTTTGAAAACATCAGTATCATCTTTACATTTGAACTAGCTAGCTAAGTTGCTGCTAACTTGTAAACCTCTAAACCTCGTGCAACATCTTTTTAAAGGATGCTTGGCTCTGAAATTAATTATTTTACTGGAGGTGTTTACCATTTTTTTGCTCTTACTAGTGCTGCAGTCCTTTTTGCATTTCGGTAGCAAAACAAATGTTTTAGTTTAAACCTCTCAAGATAAATGCTAACCTTAGAATGGCATAGCTTATTAGGTAAAACAGGTGACTCATATGTCGTGAGGTCCAGATTTGAAGCCACCTAAACCTATTTGCTGTGTTTCTTTAATTTACTCTCTTGACTATTATAATAAAGGTGAAAAAAAGCTAATTAATAACAGAAAGATAAATGCTAATATTCGTCACTGCCTAGGAGATGTATAAAAAACTAAATTCTTGACATGATTGCTTATGAGTATTTATAAGAAATAATAAACCCAAATACATATTAATATACAAAAATTTACAATTTTTTTGCAAACTTCCAGTTTTATACAATTTGGTTTTACTTTTAATAGCAATAAATATGGCCGATTTACACTCAAAACTTAGAGATAGAAATAAAGGGCATGGTGTATTTCCAAAGACTTAAATGCGTTCTAAAAGTTTTTTTGTGTCATTTTAACCACTCCTTTGATCCCCCTACCTACCTGCACCACCACCACACTCAGGATCTGGTGACAGTATTCTGTGGGGTATTATTCATTTCTCTAACAGTTTGATTCTTTGTAAGGTTACAAGCCCAATTTTTTTTTTATATCAGCCACAGATTAAGTCGTTGAAGTCATTGTACTCACTTCCTCACCCTGTGTCATTAATTGTGACCTTAATTACTGAAATAACAACAAAATGAATGTCTTCCAGTGAAAACATAAGAGCAGCCACTCCCTGACCTGCCCGGCAGCCGTGGTCAGCGTGTGGCCCGTTGTCAAAACACGCCATGCGTGTCAGTGCAGAGGTCAGGGCTGGGCGAAGAGGAATTGGCACTCCTCACCCTCATTGGGCGGGAGAGGAAAGCAGGAGGTTTGTGAGTGACAGAACCCACAGAGACAAAGTCCATCAGTCGGAGAGCTGCCAGCACTGGCCGCAGAGAGACGGAAGGGAAGAACGGCCTGGCCACATCACCACCAGTTAGGTATTACTGGACTGTGAGTGGAAAATCCAAAAGGTTATAGGAATATTTGTAGCTTCTTTTTCCCCCCACACACTCCTACATTATAACAGACATAGAGCTACCAAAGCAGTGCTGGAAAAATTATTACAAGCCTTTACTTAAGCAAAAGTATGATAAAAACTATAAACAAGTAGTCATTTAAAATCAGAATGAAATATTTAAAATAGCATCTTATTTGATACAGAAACAAAAGTATTATTAAGGAAAACAGGCTAAGAAAATGATGGAACATGATTGTTACAACTCTAACGTGAAGAGTAAACAGCTATTTGGCTAAACTTTACTCTTTTAAATCCTCTTTTTGGCCATCTGTATTTACAGCTTCCAAAAACCAAAAGTAATTGTGGTTTTAAATGCTGAGCAAGACAAAAATTTAATTCTCATTTAACCTACATATACAAAATGCCGCAACAGGCTAAAATTGCTATAACATACATTCGAAAGTGCAGCAGCTTTCTCTGAATTGCAGTGCTCTACTTTACTCAAAACCACACTTAAGAACTGAGTTTCTTTCCACCACTGTACCAGAGAGACACACAGATGGTCAGGAAGAAAAAAGAGACAGATGTGGTTGAAATAAGCTGTAGGAGATGTGAGTTTTCTGTTCACATGTGGGTTTCTGTGCTTGTGTGGCCATGAATGTGTTTTACTGTGTGTATGTGTGTGTGCTGCCAAGTGATTTATGGGGCCTGTCTTCCTCTGCCAGCAGTTTGTCTCTTCTAGCATGGAGGATGAATGGCCCACTGTCAGCCTTGCCTCAACCTCTTCTACTACTCTCCCTCTCTCTCAAATTACCTTTCTTCTTCTCCGTCCTCCCCTTCCTTTTTGTGTCTGCACTATCTTATCTCCCCACATGCTCTTCCTCTGCACCTTGTCATCTTCACTTCCTTTTTGCCCTGGCCTATCTTCTCCTCTGTTCGCTTAGTTGATTTGATCCTTCTCTCCCTTGTTTGGTGACCCTCCCTTTCCACTGCTCCTCTTCATCTGTCACAGCAAACGGCTCTGCTATGGATATGGGATGCGCTTTGACCAAATCCTGACCTCTAATCTCATCTCTGATTTCAAGGGACACTTCATTCGAATGTGGTGCATCTATTTCAGCTGGTCTCCTCTGCTGGTTTTGCTTGAAGCCAACAGAGCTGATTGTATAATGACACATTGTTCATGAATAATCCACAGACGCTGGTTAAACTTTATGACAGCAAGGCTAATTGTCTCATTTTTATTTTTGCTGTGATCATGCTCATGCGTTAGCACAAGAGAGACCAGACCTGACAAGGCCTCAGCTCATTTGACTTCTGAATGAAACCAGAGGCTTTCTGTGGTAAACCAAGCAAACGTCAAAACTAGACTCACATTTTGTGTGTGGTATGGATTTCATGTTTTATTATATTCAACATTCTTGGTCCTGTTTTTATTAAAAAGGGTCAGGGTTAGGCTCTTCACTCCACATGCTTGTGCCCATATTTTACTGGGCAAAAAAACATGCACACATCAACTGTTTCATATCTCTGACAGATCATTGCTGTTCAAGGTAATCATGAATTAACTCTAAGAACAAACAAGATTTAACTAAAGGCTGTACTGGGATGTGCTGGGGTGTTATCCTAGCTTACCTATCATAATACCTTTATTGGCAATTGTAAGTGAAAGGTTGAACAGCATTTAGGGTGAAAAAACAGAAGGCTCATGTCTACACAGCTTGGGGACCCATTAAAAAGGTCCAGTCTAAATCAATCAGAAGACAATAAAAAATACCAAAGGATGATGAGGTGGATGACATGCTGGGCAATTGGTACAAAACATTTTGCTGTCTTTCAGCAGATATTATGTGGTGCCCTATTAATATTATTGCGCAATGCTTTGCAATTTCTGTTTCACTAAAATGTGAATTCTTCCCCACAATCCTGCTTGGGTTAGGCTAACCAGTCTATCAACCGAACACAAAGCATAGAGCATGTTTCAACTGCGAATGTTGAAACCTGAATAAGATAATAAAATGTCAAACAGTAGGACAAATATTACTGGTGTAACATGTTATTGACAAGAAGTGCTAGTGAATATAAGAAATAATAATAGACTATTGATATTTCTAGAAATGCGTAGCTTTTTTTTAGCTTTCTTCAGTTTGTTAAGTTCAGTAATCCTTCACTGCTACTAGCTTGCTAGCTCAGTAGCTAGAGCACAAAAACAAACCATTTACAGAAAAACATTGCATTTAGTCACAGTGGCATCACCCATGGACACTCTAAACAACCCTAACGTTCTGGGAACCGATATGCTGTTTTTTTTTAACTTCGACGTAATTTTATATTGATGGCAGGGTGGAGGGCTAATTTAACAGCTGCAAGCCTGGTTAGCAAGTTATATTCACAAGTTGTATTGTTGCCAAACAGTGCAAAGTAAGACATATAGAAAATGCTAGTCAAACACTCATCTATACACTTCCGTAACACTACGTACAGGTACGCACCTGTAAAACAGATTTTTTTTTAAACTTCGGACGGTCAAATAATCAGCATTCTTGGTAGTTATATTAGCACGAGGTCACTGTACATCTTCAGCATTCTTGGCAGCTGTGATATGCCAAAAGGCTGAAGAATAATGTCTCTCAGTGTCATTAATTGCACTGTCATTATCATAATTTAACATCCTGCTCTACCCTCTCCATCTTTATCACTGCCTTTGCTGTACAGTCATTAATCACACTGAGAAGAAGGAGAGGGGGGAGGGAGGCGACCAAGCAGACAAATGAAATCCAAAAAATGACCTCTCTATCAATCCCATTTCTAACACATTAGAAAGGAAGCACTTTTTCTTCCACTCCTCTTCCTCCCTCTAGCACTCAGCCTTCCTGTGCTAATGGTAGCTATACGGTGACATGGTAATGATCTGGCCACGGCTGCAGAGCACAAGCAGTATTGATCAGCAGCTGATTTATTGCGGGTTACGGCTGATTATTGGGCCATTAATCAGTCTGGGATTACCCTATCAATAAAACTGCTTACGTTTGTTTGTAAAGTGCTTGCTAGGGCGCGGTTGGGGGGATGCAGCACAGGTTCAGGCTCTACTGACACACAGCTACTGTTTCAAATCAAGGATGAGCTATTTCAAGACAGGTCATCTTTAAAGAATTATTTCTAAATCCTTTTAAGTAAATAAATCATCCTGCCAATAGTAAAGATGTGTACATTTTTTCCTTATACCTAAAGAACTGAATATGTATATACGTATATGTTCTATACGCTGATAAATTCGAAATTCTGACTGAAACTGAAATCATTCCTCTACAAATGATGACATTATTGACTTGCAACTCATTGATGTTTGGTTCATTCATTTTAGGTGGCTGGGATGCCGACACAGTCTCAGTAGGGTTGGGTTTACAGGAGGGGTGTAAGAGAGGGGTATAAAGCATAGTCCTGTTTTTTAGTTTAATAAATTCAGCACTTAGATGTGTGAACTGCATCATCCAAGTTTTCACTCAAATATTTGAGCGCTATCAACATAACCTGTTTGTAGTACTGTGTTGGGTGTTTTTAGCCATCTAACCAGACTTTCCTGTCACAGCATTTCACTTTTATGCTACTTCTGCCTTTACCTCAGGAAAACAGTCAAGTGTAAGCTATATAATACCTACTGCTGTCATGCTAATGAAAAAACTAATGAAAGCATGTGGCTGATGAGTTCATTATAAATATGTTTTATCACAGAAAGGAAGTAGTGGTCACATGGCAATGTTATTTTTACCAACCTACTACATGAAAGAGCTTTATTATCATGGCGTATTACTAATTTAGAAAGCTTTATTAATGTGCTAATTACTAAGTTTAAATGAAGCAAAAAGCCTTTATAGGATACTATTTCAAGGGATACCAATAGTTAAATATATAAACAAACATTTAAATCAATTATGCATGGCTATTTAACCACTTGTGCAGCCTTAAAGAGACACACAACTAGAGTAAAATAAGAACACTGCTATAACATTTTGTATGAGGCACACGCCTCAAACCAAACCCTTTCTCATCATCAGCAAATAGGAAAAAGCCAACGCCACGAGCGTTATTTACAACCTTAATCCCTTTCCTTAAATTAGCAGCCGGATAAAAAGATACTGCCACTGTCAGCCTGCCAGCAGCTTTACAGCATGCCATAAAGCAGGAGGGAAGGGACGGGTGGGCTCTGTGGTTAAACCTCACCAGAATCCACAGCCATTACCTGGGACACACTTTTATAAAAGCCAGCAAATTGAGAATAGTGATTTTCCTATAAAAACTCTCAGGGGCAGGGAAGCCTGGATCCAGAGAGTTTAATGAGAAGGTTTGATGGCTATCCCTGTCAAACAGACCGACTTCCCTGCCAAACACTGTGCTCTCGTTTTATTTGCGAGTGTGTTTGAGTAACATCCCAGAGCCGCTTGGCCGCGCTGCCAGGCGTCCCCTCGCTGCCTTCCAGTGCCACGGCTGTAAAACCTGACTTGACAGCGGTCTTGTAAAGCAGACATAATGCTGCCGTAAACATGTCACGACACCTGTCATTAACATTAATGGCTGTTTATGAAGGACGATGATGAATTGGAGGACTCTGGCTTCTCTGGAAGCCATTCAGCAGGTCATGGCTGGAAGAACACAAAGCTGTGCGCCGTGATCCCAACTTTGGCAGACCGCGCAAAACAAGCCCGAGCTTTGCAGTCCACCAACAAGTCAAAGCAAAGTCATCAAGTTCAGAGCAGAGAAGTTGGGTTCTGTTTAACTTCAGAGCCATAATGAATAAAAATAATAAAGCTGTCACTAAACAAACAAACATTTCATGGTGATCGGCAGCTTCCTTCAGTCACGTGAGCAACCTTTTCGCTGGGTCAAATACCTCTGCGTATAGCTAAGTGGCAGGCAGCATGTGTGCGGCTGATGGAAATATGTAACTGCAAAATTCACAAGCTTGGCGCACAGCATGCCGCAGAGGAACAGATAGCTGTAATCCCATTTTCCCACCAGGCGGTCCGGCATGCCTGTCTGTGGTACTTAGAGATAAACATCGGTGTGCACTCTGCGTGACCTGCCGCACACCTGCTGAGGCAGGCTCTATCATATACACACATGCATGCAGGTGCAAAGACTGCTTTATGCGCTTTGTCAAAGTGTGAATTATGGTACATGGCGTGACAGTTTGTATTTAAGTGATGTCAGCAGATCCAATAAGGCTATGTGGAACAGATGTATGTGAGCTTTATATACTTTGTGTGCTGTGCTGTAAGACATCCCTAAGGGGACAGCCTAAGACAAATGTGTTGGTAATTTACAAGTGTGCTTAAATACCCATTATTCTTTCCTCTGCGAGGTCTCTCAGGATCTGCTGCGCTCATTTATCATCCGCTACGTAGTGGCATACACACACATGAACGCAGGAAGAAAAATGAGACGCTGTCACTGTTGGGATTGCGTCAGAGCGGAAGCTTTAAAGGAACATTTCAATTTATTATGACTTTTGTGTTATTTTGGTATAGTCGTAGCCATCATTGCCATCGGTGGCAATAACAGTTAAAAGTCAAAAATATGTGCCCGCCTTCACATTTCCCAAAGCAGTAAAGTACCATCTTTGGCCTTATGTTTGACACCCCTGGTTCAGTCAGTCATAAGTTAAAATAAAAAGTTAGAGCATAGGAAATGTCATTAATTTCAATTCAGTTTTATTTGTATAGCACCAAATCACAACAACAGTTGTCTCGAGGCGCTTTATGTTGTAAGGTAAACACCCTACAATAACACAGAGAAAACCCCAACAATCAAGGGCGTTATCTATTTGAAAGGGCGTTGCAATCTATTTGCAAGGGCATTGGCGACAGTGGGAAGGAAAAACTCCTTTTTAACAGGAAGAAATCTCCAGCAGAACCAGGCTCAGGGAGGGGCAGCTATCTGCTGTGACCAGTTGGGGGTGAGGGGAGGAAGTGATGGAAATTTTGAAGAATGCAAAGCTATTTTGTGTTTGTTTCAGGTTTACATCTAAGAAGCAAAAAATGATCATGAAATAGGTTAATGTGCTTTCATAGTCCTAAAAATAATAAGGTGTTCGAAAGTCTGCACAATTATCAGACACTTATCACACTTTGCAATCCACAGCTTCATGCCCTGGACTAGAAGACTGGCAGTTGAACTGTTCCTTTTTTTCTGCCTCCTAAAAATTCCTCGTCACCACCTAGCAAACATCCTCCACGGTGTTAAGTTCTGTTGTCAATGCGCAGTAAGCAAAATCAAATGTCTGCTGGCGTGACAATGGGCTCTGCACAAAACATTTGGCCGACGCATCAATCACAGAGGGGTGACGCTGTTTATAGCAAGGATACAGTAAATCACACAGTGACAGTTTAATCCCAGAGAGAGTTTCACGTGAAGAGAGGGAATTCAATTTCGTAGGAAGCCTGAGCAAAGGTATGCAAAATACAATATGAGCGAGGATACACCAAGAGCCTGGACAGACATGGCAGGGGGCTGTGGGGAAGGGTGGGGTATGGGGAGTCTCTGGGGTCTCAAAACCTTCCATGCTGTTCAAAGAGATTACATTTCAAAAAATGCCACAGACAAGACAGACAGGATAATCAATCACATGAGTTCAAAACACACACGGGCGCGCACGCTGGCAATGTCTGCTGGCTGTGTGTGTTTGCAGGACTCATAAATCAATGCTGTGTTGTCAGAGTGTCTAACATAAGCTGGAAAGAGAAATAGAGCAGCGGTGCAGTCTGCTCCATGCTCTGCTACACTCTCTTTCTTCAGCTCTGTATGGGTGCCAGGCCAAATGACAGAGCACAGATAATGCTAGGTGATCTACTGTGCGTGCGTGTGTGTGTCCTTGTGGTTGGCCAATGTGCCAGACAGCAACCTCATTAATGTAACACAGCAGAGTTGGCTCAGAGGTGACCTCATTATTCTCCTCCCCAATCTCAAGGATAACAAAGTGTTGCCTGCATTTTCCACAACTGCCATCTATGTGTGTGTGTGTGTGTGTGCGTGTGTGTGTGTGTGTGTGTGTGTGTCTTGGGTTTTCATAGTCATGAATCAGCACTACAAACCAGCGTCACATTGTTTTGATAGCAGCTTTCCTGCTTAGCTCAGTAATTATAACACCCAGGCTCATATTGCTCCAGTAAATCTCTCATAAAAATTCCACTAGATGAGCGTCACAGCTCCAGGAAAACACAGGTAAACAAGGAGGAGCAGGGAGAAGATGCTGCGAAAGAACATGGTGTGGGAGTCAAAAGGATAATAAGCCAGAATATTAGGTGTGATTTACAGATTGCTACCCAAAGAGACAGGGCTTTACCAACAGGTGATGTCACAGGGCTGTATCAACTTTTTATGTGCAGTCTGTGGGAAGAAACAAGAAGCACAGTTTAAGCTTAAGGACTGTTCTCCAAATTTTTAATGTACAAAGTGGATACATTTCTTACTAGCTTTTAAAACTGACAGACCATTTAGTTTACTGGGTGCTAGAGGAACTGCCTTTACACGTTTAATTAACTTTCAGGACACAAATGTTTGTTATTCCTGCGAGAAAATACCATTTCGGTCTGTATGTCTTTATATAAAATAAGTGCTGTGCAAAAGTCTCGAGCCACCCCTCATTTGCTTTATATTTTCTAATAAAATGGGAAATAGGTGCAGAGATTTGTTTAAACAAATGCAAACATAAATGCAAATACAGTGTTTAAGTCAAAAATAGTTTGTTCAGTCGAAATGGCTTCAAAGTCAATAAATGGTATGACCACCAACAACTTCAACAAAGCTTGAAGTCACGTAGGTAAACTTCCTTGTCTTTATTTTAAATAGTCTTTAAGAATAGTTCTCCAAGCTTCTTGAAGGACATTCAAAGCTCTTCTTCAGATGTTGGCTCTCTTTTTGTTCCATTTACTAAGATGATCCTACACTGCTTCAATAATGTTGAGGGGAGGCCAATCCATGGCTGATAGTATTCAGTTGTGTGTTTTTCTGTCCAGGTATGCTTTTTCTACACAGGCAGTATATGTTGGATCAATGTCATGCTGAAAACTGAAGCTGTTGTAAAGCAGATGCTTTCCAGACACATCCATGCATTCTCTTCCACTTATCCAGTTCAGGATCATGGGGGGCTGGAGCCTATCCCAACAGTCATAGGGAAAGAGGCAGGGCACACCCTGGACAGGGCACCAAACACAGCAAAACAGACAACCATTTGTAGTTACTGTACATTCAGAGCTATGGGCAGTTTAGAATCAACAGTTCACCTAACCCCACTAACTACACGTCCTTGGACTATGGCAGGAAACTGAAGTATCTGAAGAAAACCCACACAAACACAGGGAGAACTTTCACAAATCTGATTGTACTTTTATTGTGCCCATGATTCCATTAATTTTGACAAGATCCCCAACACCACTGGATGAAGCGCAGCCCTAAATCCCAACAGAGCCCCAACTGTGATGGTGATGTAAACCAAAAATTTTAAAACTGCAGTCATCCCTCCATAGGATATGTTGCCACTGATTTTCTGTCCAGTTCTTGTGTAATTTGGCATACCCCAGCCTGTCTCCCTGTTTCCCTTTCTTAAGAATGGCCTCCTGACAGCCACCCTTCCACTGAGACAATTTGTGATGAGTCTTCAGCCAACAGTAGCTGGATCAACTGAAGGGTCAGAAGGATCTCTCAGGTCCTGTGTCATTTCCTTGCTGAATTTGTTCCTATTTCTTAAAGACATGACTTTGAAGTTCTGTTTATTGTCTTTGAGAGGAATAAAATTCTCTCTAAAATAGTCAGGTAAAAGTAGACTGAAAATGAGTGAAAAAGCACCCAATGTCCAAAGAAATACTTTCAAAGGCCTTCAGAAAGTCTGGAGAACTATTGCTTGCGATCACGTTTAAAACATATACAAGAAGGTCTGGGTCTGGGTCCAGGACTTATCATACTGGATAACTAGTAAACTTCATAATTAGCTATTCATGTTCTGAACACCAAGAACAATATAAATATTACCCTGGCATCCAGTGTATTTGGTTGGATTGGCAGAGTCTACCAAAACTATCTACATGGTTTTCTACAACAAAACAAGTGAGAAAATCTTTTTATAAGTGGTTGAACTGGCATTTTGAGTACACACAGTAACACAGGCTGGTCTTTTAATGCAAAACATTCAGCTGTGGAGCTCTCTAAGTAAGTACATGTTTGGACTGTCAAGGCTGTGATGTGGACAGCTGAGAGCTGTTGTAAGGAGATCTGCTGCTGATGATGGTGATGATAGTGAGGCTTATTGGCCTGTAACTGTGCTGTCTGCTCTAATAGCAGCGCTGACAGATGTAGACCACCCACTTTCCTCTAGCCAGAACACATTCATCATACTCTTAACTTTTTTTTTTTCCAACCATAACATCTTAGCCTGAGGCTAGAAAAATATATACAGAACATGCGATCTGGTCGTTACAGTTTTAAAGCAAAGGGATGTTATAGATTTTTGTGATGGTCAGAATAATAAAGAATCCTGATTTCAAGTATCTGGTTCATATTTATGAGTTAACCGCAGTGCAGCAGACCAGAGCCATGGTATGAATTGTGGGCGAGAGAGAGATGTTACCGTCATGCTCATTCCTCAGCTTTTCCTTTCTCCTTCTCTATTTCCTCTACGTCTTTTTTAAAAATGTATATAATTTAATTCAACTGAAATATTATTTAATTTTTTGGTTAGTGCACACATATCATTTCTCTAAATCGCTTGCCCTGTGTTTTCATTGAGATGAAAATAAAAATTAAATCATTGAAATTTCTATTTCATACTTGACATGTTAGCCTTCTGGCAGATCAGACGGTCACGCTAACTACCTGACGCTAGTCTGAAACATCAACCCACATTAGCCCTCTTGGTAACATTTCCTTGGTATCTGAGTAATAAAAATAAAAACACATTCTGCCTGAAGATCAAAACACACCTTCATCAGGATAAAATGCTCTGCTGATGTCATTTTGTCTGCAAGATTTCCAATTAGCTGCTCAGCTGGAGATGAAGAACAACATGTAAGCATTACTGTGTCAGGCTTGATGCTGGATTGGCCTTTGGTGCCACTAACAACATGCAGGTTGCCCACAACTTTGTAAGGCACAGATCGAGTTGCTTGACAGTGCCACCTGTAACTGAGTTCAGCCTGCAAGCTGCTGTTAATCAAACATTGATGAGCTCCTCCGCTCAACCACAAAACAGGCGTAATATGTCAGTGTTAAAAAGACCCAAAACATGCAAATGCATTTCCACTGCGTTGTTTCATAAATAAAAGCTGTGGGAATAGCACTTATTTCTGCCATTCCTCTAATCACCCACAGCTTGGGAGGCCTCCCAGCTTTACCAGTTAGCTAAAATGTTACTGGTTTCCTATATCACAAGGATATCATCAGAAAAGACAAGATTAAGCCAACGCAAAAATACCACATAATTAAAGTTCCTTAAGTGGCCACTTGATGCTGACTCCAAGGGCAAGTCATTTCCTGTAGACGTTTCTGACTTAAAACTTAAATGGCTTTGGTCTGGGCAAATGTCTTGAATGGAGTCACTGTAGTGTCAGCCATTGGTTTTGCAGTTTTTCTGGAGTCAGATGCTTGCATGTTTAGATGAAAGGGTGGAGTGCTAATACTAGACTTCTTGATGACAATTGGTGTTAACAGACTAACAAAACACTAGATCTTCACTCACCAAAACTGAAGCACAATCTTTGTGGGTGGCTTGTAATACTCATCAGGTCACATTATTTGTCTGATGAAAATGTTCAAAAAAGGCAAAAGCAGCATAAACTCTGTGAAGAAGCTTCATTCAGAAGGTGAGGTCTAGCAGATAGCAATGGCCTGTCAAATGTACAATGCCAGCTTCCACTTACATTTGGGAATCTAACTTTTGGAAGAGTAAAAGACTGCAAAACCATCCGTAGACCTATTATTGCTACTCTGCAGTATACATCCTTTTAATAATGTACAATAAGGTTTCAAGACAAATTAATTTAAACTAATAATTGATTTTATGGAGCCCACTAAGGTAACACAATCATTTCTCATATTTTGTGAAAGGATATGCTCTGTTGTTATCTAAGCTAGGCTAGTTAGCGTTTAGCAAAAACAAATGTTTTTGTGTTCTTTATTTTAGGTTGTTGTACCACTGGTAGGGTAATGGGAGCATCAAACTGAGGCTTTAATTCATAGCAAAAAAAATAAAATACATCAATTCGTTTTGCCATTGTTCGGGCTAACAGCTAACTAGCCATTTCAGTTTATCCATGCTTTTTATTTCTTTGTAAACTCCTACATAGATTTTTTTCTTTTTAACCCAAGAACTATTTTCATGGCAAGATGTCACAGGATTAGATTTGACCAAATATTACTGTGTTTTAGCTTTACATGTCAGTATACATGTCAGTGTCAGGTTTTTAAATATGTTTCCTTTCCCACTGGAGTCTGAATATTTTCATGATCCATAACTCTTCTGTCTTCACCAGGTATTGAGGGCCTTTGGGAGATTCTAGACTGGCAGTAATTCAATGCAAAATCCATATGCTTTTGTTGGTCAGAGCGTGATGCGTTCACTTCCCCTCCCTTTTGACCAGGATGTTCCTGCTTCGCTGACTCCAGCACTTCAGTATTCGCTCTTGAGCAGGATGTGATGTCACAGCTTCATATCAACAACAAAGCAAAGGCCGCTGAATAGGCTGATTCATCTCATCTCTGCAGAGAGATTTCTGCCATGTCTGCTGCGCTCCAGCTCTCATGTCTTTCATCCTCCGTCTCTTTCTGTGATGACAGTGATTAATGACCCTCAGCTGCTGTGTGCTTCTCGCTGACACTCCCATCTTTCTTTCTCCCATTTTTGTGCTCTGTCTCACAAAAAGAAAGATTAAAGAGAGAGAATCAAGCCAAAAAACAATTGATGCCATATGTTCTAAGAGGAAGGGAAGTGAAAAAAACTTGATATTGGTCAATATGAACAGAGAAATCCAAGTTACATGTAATATATATGCACAAATGTTCAAATCTCTCAGTGCAGAGGAATGTGTAAGACTGTAAGGATCAACAGGTCAGTCTGTGACTCTGTCACTGATCCTGTGTGGCATACAGTATCAGGGGTCCCTGACAGAGAATAGACACATCAATCACTCAGCTATCATAACTGACTGGTTGACTGAAAACATTAAAGATATTTATGTTCGTACTGGTGAAGCTTATGGAGCTCAAGAATGGAGGTATGCAACTTTTTTCTCCTTCAAGCTGATGGGAAGGCAACAGTAACTTAAATAACCACTCAATAAACTTTGAAGCAGATGAGATACAGCAGCAGAAGACCACACACACAAAATTGTTTAATAGAAGATTGGAAAAACATTGCCTTGTCTGTTGAGTCTCAATATCTGCTTCGACATTCAAATGATAAAGTCAGATTTTGCCGTAAACAACATGAAACATCCTTCCTTGTATCAACGGTTCAGGTTGTTGCTCATGTAACAGTGTGGAGAATATTTCCTTGTTACATTTCTGGCCCTTTACTACCAACTGAGCATTGTTTAAATACCACAACCTACCTGAGAATGGTTGTTGACCATATCCATCCCTTTATGTTCACATCATACACATCTGATGGGTGCTTTCATCAGGATAGCATGCCGTGTCAAAAATCATCTCAAACTAGTTTCTTGAACATAAAAAAATATTTTTTATGCTCAAATGGCCTCCACAGCCATGAGATCTCAGTCCATGAGTACATGGTGTGAAAAAAATGGGACAATATAAAATGGGAGTCTGGAAATCTCCAGTTACTGTATGATGCTATTGTGTCAAAAACAGACCAAAATCTCTCAGAAAAAATTAAATATGTACTACTGGTAAAAAATAAAAAATAAAAAAAATCAAGAAATGCTGGATGAGTGAAATGTGGAACAATTCAGCAAAGAGAAAAAGAGAATGACATATTTTTCATGGGCTAACTGATCATCATGTATAACACTAGATGGTTTATTTCACTTTTTTTTTCTTAAATAACAAAGTAGCTGAAGGTGTCACTTAAAAATAGGGCAGCAAAATGCATCATATTTTCCTAAAAGATATAGTGGGAAATGATCATGAAAAAGTAATAAATGAGTAAGTGTACTTACATTACACTGCAGTAGATTAAAAATGTGAACTAAGTAAAGCAGGAAGAGGATGTATACCAACTAAAACATTATAACATGGATGACAATGAGGCGTTTGCATTGACTTGTGCCATATGGTGGGTAATAAATTAGGAGATGGGCTCTTGCAGCTACTGGATGCAGTCACAGCTGTAGTTGTGCAGGAGCATCTCTCCACCTCTGCCCTTCCTGTTTCTCTGTCACTACATTTCTTTATTTGTGCTGATGTCACAGCCTCCACCTGATCC
>VOQK01007189.1:11577-25589 GCA_015052645.1 Benitochromis conjunctus | reverse complement strand
TGATCCCCAGGTGTCCGACACAAGTGCCCCTCTTAAGTCAGGTCCCGACAGGCGCCAGACAGCAGAGGCTGAGGGCAGCCAGGGTGATACAGATTGACAAAGCTAATGCATTTCTGTGTTCATTGCTTTGTATCTGTTATTTCTTGTAAAAATACCCTCAGACTCTGCGCCAAGGTGCCTCTAATCAACCTGATTTTCCAAAATCCTGCTTCCATGCAGTGTCAAAACCAAAAAGTGTGAAGTTCCTCTTTAAATTTGTTCTATCTCTGGCTTACCTCTAACATAAGTAAAGACCGAGAAGAGGCAAAGGGTACGAATGTTAGCACCTGCCTGTTATTGTCCAACACGCAGAGACAAATCCTGAATAAATTACAGAAAGGACCAGAGAGATAAGGCTGTGACGCTGGGATTATTTCAGTTCAAAAGCTTCCAATCAGCATGAACAAGCTGTCTTCTGAGACAAGGGGTCCAGAGGAGATTAACCCCTGGTCATCCCTCTGTGTCTGCTGAGATGGTATCAGAAGGTTTGGCCTTTTTCACAACACTAAAACAACAATCTGCAGGAAAACTCTAAGCTAGGCTGTCAGAGCACATCACCATTTCCTATCAAATCTAGCCTCTCATTTCTGTCTCTCTGGCCCTTTACATTCTCTCAGCTGTTCAAACACAGCTCTTCTATTCATACGCATTAGCCCGAGAATATATTTACTCTGGTCCAGTGGAGCAGTCCAGCATGAAAGAGCATCAGTTTAGATTGTCAAATTACCCTGCGCCTGTGCTGCGCTGCCTGCTAATGACAGATAATTGAGCTGCTGGCAGGTCCGCCTGCTTGGTTTTATGTCAAGATCTAAAACCCCTATTGCATCTCTGCAACTCTGGGGTCATGTCAGTTTACATAGCTTTAAGTGTGTGTCAGTAGGGCGAAAGTAGCTTTAATTTAAGCCTGTTGTGTGCTACCATTACATTTAAGTTATAAAGCTAAAAGCAGGCGTCATTTGTTCTCAGCGATGTTTGAAAATCAAAAGCTCTTTTGTCAGTTTCTGTTGCTCAGAAGGCTCTTTCAGACTTTTACAACCATGCAGTTTTAAAGGTTTTAAATTAAACTGAAAAAACCGACTGCACCGGCCTAAAGGCACATTTTATAATTACTCTCTGTGGAACTTAACTAAAACTTGTGGGCAGCATCTGGAGACGTTTTTCAATGTGTGCTGTTGTTATTTGTACTTTTGATATTTCCGCTTTCTCAAGAAACTTTGTCTTTTGCTATGCTGCCATTTTCAATAAGAATGCGGTCTTCATGATTTGCCTGGCTAAATTAAAGGTTACACCGACTCATTATGTCACATTGTGGTTTTAACCTGTATTACTCACAAGTTTGGCTCATCTTTTTACAGAAGAGTCTCGATGCGTTGAGTGTTTTACATAAATCTAATGCATTACTGGCAAAAAAATGAAATATAAAAATAAATAACAGTACAAGATTAAAAAGAAATAAAATAGAATCTACAGAATCAGTAAACCTTAAGGCACATCCATACAGGAAGCAACTAGCAGTAGTATGGCAACCACCTGACCATAGAAAGTTATTACTTACTATAAGCAACAACAAATAAACAGCTGGCAACACAAATGGGTGGGTCACTAGTTAAACTTTCTTATCTGAAAGCAATGGAAGCGACCACCAGTGAAACTACTGATATATGACAGGGTTGTAAATACATTAGAGGGTACCATAGGCTACCAGAACATGCCAACTATTAAATATGCGACAAGCAAATCACTTTCTAAGTGGACTCTCCTATAAGGGTGTAGGCAGAAGGTTCCACTACGTATCTTTTGGCCATTTAGGTAATCCCAGATTGAGTGTATATAAGTAATTTATTATGGCCTGACATAAAGAACATAGTTCAAGTAGAAGTGCTAAAGACAGAAATTCTAACAATGGGTTATCTGCGGTACCCTTGAGCACCGTACCGTCCCCCACATACTGCTCCCCGGGCGCCAGATTGGTGGCTGCCCACTGCTTCACTGAGTGTGAATGGGTTAAATGCAGAGACTAATTTCCTACGGGATCAATAAAGTATACATTATTATTATTTTTATGTTTTTGTTGAAAAATTTAACTAAAATGTGAAGCAATGAAAAGTAAAGAGATAGAGAACTTGTCATTTGTGTAATAAAGTTTTAGGGCAGTTTCTTTGTAATGATTTTGAACTTTGGTTAATAATTTGGGTTTTGAGTTTTGATCTTGCATTTATATTTGTCTCTGTTCCATGTTGTTATTGCCTATCGTCTAAGGACCTTGGGAAGAAAAGTGTCTGGACTTCTTTAAGTTCCTTGAAGACGTTTCACCTCTCATCCGAGAAGCTTCTTCAGTTCTAAGGTCAAATGGTGGAGAGTCCCAGATTTAAGCCCTATGGGATGTCTCGGATGAGAGGTGAAATGTCTTCGAGCAACTTAAAGAAGCCCAGACGCTTTTTTTCCCAAGCTCTTTAGACTACGATGACCTGGATGACTGAGAACCTTCACAGACTTTATTGCCTATCCTTTCCTTTGCGCCATTTAGAAAGTAAGGAAACTGAGTGGAAAATGAGTTAATGGTGTTTTTCATAATGCAAATGACAAAAATTATTTCTTCCAGCTGGTTTGAGGAGTCTCCAAGGATTAATAAACAACTGCCTGGACTTTGTCGGAGATCACAAGGTAATTATATCCTAAAGAACCAGATGCTTGTAGTAGATGCTGACTTTAATAATAATACATGAGTGGTGCAAACTGAGGTGACGCACAGTGAAGAGGGGTTTTTTTCTTTTTTTTCTACCATTTATATTTGCTGTGCAGCTGCAGCCAGTTAACCAAAGTATTCTCAGCTTTCCACCTACACCGGCGAGGGCAGCACAGGCCAATCTGTGGTTAGTTTGCTCAATACATCCAGTGTAATTTAATCCATTGCCAAGAACCTGTGAAGAAGTTTAATGGCGGTATAGAACGAAAAGAATTAGCGATACCAAAGGAGATTAGAAAGGCATTAGGATCTGGGAGGCTTGGCTGCGGTGCTTAACGACTCCTCTGTCCTGAACAAATCAGTTTTACTAAGCAAAGCTGCTCTCAGCAGAATTATAGCCTCTGTTAGCCACTCTTATTGCCTACCCCCATTAACTGGTCCTACCTGAAGAGGGATCGGTGGAATAACACCATCAATTTAGACCCGTGCGTAACAAGTTGGTTCCTGGAAAAAAGTTTCACTCCAGTTATAGCTTACAGCTTAACTTCCTTCCCTCATATTTTCAGACAGAATACTTATAGCCTGGTCATATGGATGATAGTGTCAGTCCACTGCTCCACCAGTTTGGTAATGACTGATATCAGAATACTGTCAGTAGCTTTTTACCACTGCTGACTGTAACCTGACAAATTTCAGTTTTGGACATTTCTCAGACTCTTGCTATGACAGTTTGGTGCTCTTCAAAGTTGATCACACGTGTACAATTACACTCTAATCAATCCCTGACCTTGAGATATGCCTTTGTTATGAGATAAATAAATACACAATGGTTGACATAAGTTTTATATTTCAGTGGAACCTGGTTTTGCATGATTTTTTGTCCATCTACTGCAAATTTTCATAAATATGCAAATATAATATTTTTCACTGCACAATCCATCACTGCTCACTTCAGTGCTTACAAGATAAATAAACCTCTATAAATATTTTGATATGGTCTACTAAACAACTATACCAATGTCAGACTAATGCCATTCATCAAATTCACCAGGAAAACAAATATTACTCCTAAACTTTGTCCTGCAATACATGGTTCGCAAAAGTTGTTCATGTTGTGCATGCAAGCATTTTTAAGTAATGTAACCTTAGAGCAGTGGTGTTCCAATGGGGCAAGCAAGGCAAACAGTGCTTGTCCAGTGAAATCTAAAAATAAGCAACAAAAAAATTCAAGCCTCTCTCTCCTTGCACCTCAAATAGTATTCTGTCATAGCTCTGTTTGACTGTTCTAACAAATAGTGTTTGTTTTACTAACCACCTTGGCAACCATATGTAATGTAAAAGAATATAAAGTTAAGAATATATATTTAAACTGAGCTCAACCATAAAATCATCTGACAAGGCCTAGATGACCCTTGACCTGGACATTTGAGGAGCTGTCTATAGTACCATATGTAATATGCACTTTTTGTTATGTCATTGGCTAGCCTAATCTCTGGTATTGTTAATCTAAGTAGAAAAAACTGGGACAAAGCTTACCCAAGCTTTGACATAGGGATTTCAAAGCTAAAGTTTTTCTCAAGCTTTGTACATGAAGATTTGTTCATTTAAAGTTCTTAGTCGTTTGGTGGCTTCAGGTGGAGGACAGAACCTGGCACTTGTTCTTATTGTTCACAGAATTTAGCAGTAAAGGCTTTCCTTTTTTTTCTTCTTAACCCACATCACATAACAGGATATTAAGATGCCAGAGGGAGCAGTGCACCACATTTTCTGATCTCATCGTAGAACAGGAGGAGGAGACTGCAGTAAAACAACTGGCTGTAATACCTGTAATTTGCAGTGAGAAAAAACACCAGAGGAAGGCTGAACAAGTCTCGATATGTTATGATCTGCAAGTTTGTTATTTTTAATTATTTATCTAGCCTTCTCCAGCATTCCTTGGTGTCAAGTTGCTGTCTCTGTGTTTATATTGGGTTTGGGTTTTATTCGTCACTTCCTATTTTATTTTGTTATTGTATGTGTTTTGCATCTTGCCTCTAGTTTCACTTCCTGTTTTGTCATTTTCCCTGATTACTTTCACATGTGGTTCATTTTTGAACCCTGTTTGTGTTTAAATAGTGCTTTCTTTCCTTTGTCCTTTGTCGTGGCATCTGTTGAGCTTTGCTTATGTGTTACTTTCTGTTTGCCCTGAGGATTTTGCATTTCGGACTGCATCAACAACCTCTATTAAAGTGCAATATAAAGCCAGATTATCTTGACACTAACCAAGGTCCTGGATAAGATATCTGCTTCAGATGTCTTCTCCAGCAGTCCCACGGTGGTACAAGATGACTCAGAATAATTTACATCCTATAATTATGGAATAGATTAGATTTTCTACCTTTAAATCAACGGCTGTAATACTAGGTCTACAAATCAATGTCTTCTGTGATACTGGATTAATTTTATTTTCTGTTTTTGAAATTATGTCAGTTTGCTGTCGCTTTTCTTTACATATCTCAATGTTGGAAATGATCAAATACTCAACTGCAGTGGAAAATTTGAGGAAGAATGTTTGTGATAATAACTGTTAGTGAATTTCCACCTAAAAGAGAGGTAATTGAATTACATTTTCACTTTAAAGAGAACTTGTCTGTTGCTATCATGTTACTCTGGCCTTATTCCTTGTTTCAGATAGGGCTGACAAGTTCAGTTTTCTCGCATAAACTTGAGCTGCAGAGAGCCAGTCGTGAGAGAAATACAGTGTGCAGTAAAAGAGGAGGAGGGAGAGGTGGTGAGGGTGAGAGGAACGGGGGGGAGCAGAGGGGAAGGGCTCGTATTGATCATCCGCCAGGTGTGATGGATAGCGCAATAAGTGGCAGCGGCCAGCGGAGGAGAGGAGTGAGTGATTTCTGCTTTTCAAAGTCCTGATGAATGAGGGCGTCAGAGGGAGGCCCGGCGTCCAGAGCCCAGCACATGATGGACTGCTGTGTCAGGCAGAGAGAAATTGAAGGAGAAAAGAGAGGTGAGGGGAATGGAGGGAAGACAAGAGCTTTTTACAGAGGGCAGACGAAAAGGAAGAGTGGGGGAGAAAAAGGAAAATGTAAGGGGGAAGGCACGTGAGATTGGGTGACGAGATTTTAGGAATGGGGGGTCAATAATGCGCAAAAAGAAAGAGGACGACTGTGAGACAGAGATAGAGATGAGCGCAAGAGGCGACAGCAGAGTGAGTTCATCTTTATTAATGGCCAAAGAGCAGAGAGGGAGTTATTAAAAAGGAAAAAGATGAATGAAAGAATGAGTGTGAACGAGCGGAGGGGTGACGAAGGGAGATGTGATATATGCCCCCTCCCGGGTTTCTGAAATCCAATAATAACACTGAGGAATGGGCCAGCTGGTGGACTGAGAGGGGGGAGGAGGGAGGGAAGGAGCACTTATACGAAGCAGCCAATGAAGACCAGGCAGGGGCAGCAGAGAGGCTCACAGCTCTGAGAAATACACTTCTGTGGGAATGCACAGTAAGTGTCTTTTCAAAGATGCCACGAATGGATGCTATACATAAGCTAATTCCACACAAAGTTCAGTAAATACAAAAATACTTCATTCAAATCCATATTCGGCTTTGCTTTTGATCCAGTTTTTCTAGATACTGTTTTTTAAAAATACTAAAACATTTTGATAATAAGCTAGCTAATACAGTAAGTAGCTGAGCTGTGACTGAATCTCCAGTTTTTATATCATTTTCCTCTCGTTCTCTGGAAGCATGACATCAAGACAGTCTAATAGCATGTCAGCTACTGGGCTAAAAGCCAACAATGTTTAATTGTCATTAAGTATAATGAAATATACCCCATCATACAAGTGGTTTATTCTATATATAAGTACTTTCTATCTACATTTACACTCTGATGGATTCATCAGTGAGAAACGTAGGGTTACCGTATGTTTCGGACTATAAGGCGCACTTAAAATCCTTTAATTTTCTCAAAAATCGACAGTGCGCCTTAATCCTGTGCGCCTGGAACCAATTTTATGTGGTACACGGCGCTCAAAAATCTGTCAAAAAATGTTTTAGTACGACTTTGGTAAGCTACAAAGCCGCACCGCTTGATGGATTGTTGGAGCATTACGGCTATCGTAGTCAGGAGTAGTAAACCGGGTCCAAATTCCGCTTCAGGTCCAAAGGTCAAACGAACACTGCGGCATCACTGAGAGTTACAAACTGCTTAAATTCTTTCATCTTTAATAAAATTATCAGTGTTGCTGCTTTATCAGGTGTAACAATTAAGTTTAACATCCAGGAATCCATGAAAACGATTTATTAAATTTAACGGTGTTAGAAGTTAGCAGGAAGTTAGCTCGCTAGTTTCCACCAAAACATGATATACCACATTCTGACTGAGAGACTTCTGAAGAAAATAAAACGTATAGCTCTGCTATCACTTCCAACATAAATGAAGACAGAAAACTAAACAGCAGTGGCTTTTGTAGGGTTACTGAAGTTGGACTAGCTGGTATATAATGATGTCCTACGTGATCGCTAGCGACACAGCTATCTTAGCATAACATAAACACAGTGAAGCTGGAGGATGAATGCGAACTTTTTTCCACTCGATAAAAGTTAACGTGAGGGTTCCCGATGGTTAGGGACAAATGCAGTCGCATGGCAGGATGCTGTAAACAGACCAAAATTCAGTCAGGAGAACAACTGAGATAATCCATCCACAATACCAGGTTAGTCATTAATGTACTGCAACAACATGGGAATAGAGCAGCCGCGAGAGAATTCAACATTAACAATGGTACGTAAGTGGAGGAAGCAAGAAGAATGAGTTGAGTAAAGTTTGACTTATCTGACTGTTTTGTTTCGCTTAATGCGCCTTATAACCCGGTGCGCCTTATGTATGAAAACAGACCCTTTCATCAACAGTGCGCCTTATAATTCGGTGCACCTTATGGGCCGAAAACTAAGATAGTTAGTATCTTGCCCATGGATATTTTGGCATGCAGACTGGAGCTGCCAAGGACTGAACAACCGTAAACTGTAAATGCCCTGCTTAGTGTTGCTGCTCTTTTTTCTTTTTGCTGGTGTTTTCTTCAGTTGCAGTCTGTTTAACTCCACAGGTCCACCTTAGGGATAAGAAAAATATATCTGCAAATATATTTTATCTTAAGAAACAAAAACTTTGCATTTAGAACCAGGCTTTTTTAGACCCAAGGGCAGAGTGCCTTTGTCCCTTGGGTCTAAATTATGTCTCAGAGAGACTATTTTTACTGGAGGGACCTTCAGGGTGTTTGTAGCAGGTGTTGAGAACAGTTACCAGCTTTTTATGATCCTCATTTCCAAACATCTGCACCTGCAAAGAAGTTTGTTTGTTTTTTTGCTAATGGTACTTTGACACAAAGACATGGAAGTACAGAAGGAATCCTGTGCCTGTGACTGATATATGAACTCCAGAGATGTAACCAACAATTCACAATGATAAGGTCTGTCTTTAAAATGTGTTACTATTATTGACAAAAGTTGTGGAGCCTGTTTGTGTTTAAATAGCCTTGACCAAAAGCAGCAAACTGACTGACACTGCCATCCAAAGACGTACAAACACTTTTCTGACACTAGCACACTGCCACTGTAACGCAGCAGAGACATAAAAAACTTTATGTTAGCAAACAGATATGTGTTTACACCGATATGGAATCACTTTAGCAGTGTTTTGTAGGCTTGTGTTTGTCTAACTGAAGAGTTCAGGTCGGTCATATCTTCTAGGTTTGTTTAGCTCTGGTTGCTAAGTTTAACAGCTAAATGCTCCAAGCTGCATGCTAACTATGTCTATCTGCTATCTGGTGCTGAGCAGGTACTGTACACAGTATGAGGTTTTTCTGCTAAAAACAGCTGTCTGTTGCATGAGAGGGAACAAAATGTGAGTCTCAGCTAGGAAAAGACAAAGCGATGCCAAACACAGAGAAGAGGGAGCTGTAACAAAAATTATGAGTATCAAATGCAACAACAGTTTTCAACGCTTCACTTAAAAAAAAAGATGACAGCTTGTCCTTAGATAGCCAGCAATGTGATGTTATTCAGACTGACAAAAAAAGGAGTGCTTAGTCTGGCAAAAGAAAGGTTTGACTGGCTAATTCTTGAAAGAGAGATGGAGGAGCACATTCAGCTAGAGATAGCAGCCAGACAGAATGCAGGAAATATAGGGAGAATAACACCAAAATCATTCTCATCTACTGGTGCCTGGTAATAACAAATTATTCTGGACAATTTGATCCCATTCCCAGCTACACAACATTCCAAAAAAAACCCAAACTCTTCTCAAATTGCTTGTTTGTCCTGCAATGAATGCATGATATCTATTTCCTTATTTTTCATATCGCTACAAAATCTAACTACAAAGGGAAGCATTTGCGATATAGCTCACAAATACTGATATATTAGGAAGCAGAAAAAAATGTATTAAACTGAGCTCAAAAAATATCTCAGTATGACATCATGTCAATGCACATTTAATGGTATTAGTGAAGATAAATCTACCAATAAATATCAAAAATGGCTCCAGTAAAAACAAGCTAAATCACCAAAACATTTTTTTAGCACAAAGTTGCATGATAAATCTTTCCCTTAAGTCTCTCTCCTCTGCAGTGAGTGAATCTGGTATCCTGCTCTGCTGGTCTTTATGTATCTGTATCCACAGGACATCGTACATTATAGCAGTGATTCTCATCCTTTGAGCCCCTCACGTGTATCATAAATCACTGGTTGGGACTTGTTCCGAGCCAAAATGACAGTAAACCATAAATATAACACACTGTGTCTATCCAGCATAATTTCAAAAGCAGTCTATGGAACAATCCCAGGTTTGAGCATCCTTAGTATGACTAAGCAGTAGCTTAAGTTTCCACAAAGAGCAGTAAAGTACGCCACTGCTGAGGAGGTTGAGGAGTAATACTATTAAACATCTCTCAACTCCATTCAGCTGCTATGTGTGGTGAGCACATGTGTGCTTGGTTTTTGTTTGTGGTGCCATTGTTCTCAATGTTGGCATCTTTACACAGCTGCAGAGTGCAAACAAAATCGCTCTTCATCAGAACATCGAATACAAATCATACAGGGCTCACATCAACGGCATGAATGGTTCCTTTTTTAAGGGCTGTTTATTTATTGTCTTCTGTTCCTGACTGGTGGGTGGGAAGACCCTTTTTACACTGAAAATGGATCAAATAACTGTGTAATGGGGTGACTGTACCTCAGGATGTACAGTAGAGCAGGTCAGCTACTGATCAGAAGGTTGGTGGTTTGATCCCTGGCTGCCCCAGTGTGTGTCATACTTCAGCAAAGGTACTAAACCCCAAGTTGCTCTCCGATGATTTCACTGAAGTGTGGATGTGTGTGAATGTTAGATAGAAAGCACATAGGTATAGAAAAAAGTACTTAAATGAGTGGGTGTGAATGGCTGAATGAGGCATGTTGTATACAGCTCTTTGAGTGCTCGAGTAGTAAAGCGCTATACAAGAACAACTCCACTTAGGATATATAAGAACCAGTCATTTGAACAGTCCCGTTAGCACTGTGAGTCTTTCAGCTCAACTGTGAGTCTTTCAGCTCACAGTTTTGTTTTTTCAGGCAGTAACTTTACAATTAAGCAGTCAGACAAAGTTAGCTACCAGATGGTGAACATTTGAACCAGAGCTAAAAGTTTAAGGAATGGAGGTCATGTATCAGGTCAAATGGCAGCACCTGTCCCAGTATGATGTCCAGTTTTATTCATCTGAAACTTGAGGCTACATATTAAGACTTAATCTTCTGTATCCTGATGTTACTGGCACCAACAATGATTGATAGGAGTGGACAGACTCCAATATTGATAAGCTGCATCAGTAATATTGACTGACTATTGGCTAATGGTGGAGTGTGGCCATCTGCAGGCAGAGGAGGCCACACACTATCACAAATGAGGACGGGGAATTGAATCATTTACCTGACACCCAGTAGGCATCCCACTTTAACCTGTATCTAATGCTATTTGCCATTATGGTACTAAAACATGCTGTTTTTGGAATTCCTGGCACAGTGGTGCAGCAGTTAGTGCTATCAGCTTTACAAGAAAATTCTGGGTTTGAACCTCCTGCTTTTTTATATAAACTGGTTAGGTTAATAATTAATAAGACAAATTTTTCCCATGGACTCGTATGTTTATAAATTGAAATTAGCTTGATAAATGTAATTATGTAGCTGAAATTCCTTGATTTTATTTTTATGCTTCTGCTTATTTGTGATATTAGCTATCGCAGCCATGCAGCATCCATTCTCTCCTTTGAATGAATAAAAAAACATTAGAGCAAATATTAAAGTCGTTGTTTTTATTTTAGTATTTGGTGGTTGTTTTGATCTGTTTCACATTAATTAAGTAAGCTTTGTATAATTCAATTCTTTAATCACTCCTGAATTACTATTGATATTAATCTAACATTAAGCTGTGTCGGCTCCTTTTGTCACTACAAAGATAAGAGTGCTCCCGGTAACCTTGTTAAATTGAAAAATCTAATACCTTCCTTCATCAAGGTTAGAACTCATTTCATTAATATGAAAAGGAACTGCCGGGGCTTGTATTTTAATACCTCTGATTTAGAAATGGCAGCACATTTTCTTCGTGTTTTACAAGAAGATAAAACTCTCTTTTCTCCCTCTTGTTGCATAAAGTTTATTTTCATTCACTTGTTTTTTTAGACTTCTTTAAATCCATCTTGATTTTTTTTTTCAGCCTCTGTCCTCCAGCAGGCTGTTTCTGAATCTACTGCAATATGGTTTCCATGATTTACTACCACATTCACTTCCAACACAGCCTGTGTAAACACTGTAAAATGTTTCTGGTATTTTTGCACTGAAGAAATTGTTTCTGCTGCCAAATAATTTTCTGTCCACCAACTAACTGTTACACCTGTATTTGCATAACTAGTTATGTAGTTTTGTGTATAATAAAGCATCAAAAAATCACATATTTCAGGGTATTGTTGTACTATCAAATACCACTTCATTTTAAAGATAGGTGTTTATTTCACCATCTTGGCTGACTCATGCTAAAGGTGACTTTTTGGCATGTGCATGCCAACACATTTTTACAAACTAAGATTGAATTTGGGGTATGAATTTCATAATACCAGAAATTTGTTTGATTCTACGAGACAGATGTTACAATTTCACTTAACAGTTCTGATCCCTGCAACATATCACATCATGAGCTGTTGCTACATTAACCTAAACAGGCTTACACGAACATTTGTGAACCCTGTGTGTGGAGCAGTGCTGCTACTGGTGACAAACGATAACAGCCACATTTCAGGATGTGAAAAATGTGACTACACGAAGTAGAATTCAGCGTACAGATCCAGATGACGCCCTGCTGCACCTGCTGTTGTTGTCGGTTATTGTTATTTTCGAAATGATCCAGTACTAATGGCAGCTACTTTCAGACAAACAGGTCATGCCACCCAATGGATGAAAAAGAGAGCAAAGAAGTTGCTGTTGTGGAGAAATGAGAATTCTTCTTTATTCAAAGAAACGTGGGAAGACTGATGATGTTCGGGAGAAAAATGGCAGTTTGCACAAAAAATAAGCCCTTTTTAGTGTCAGCATTGTTTATGACAGCCTATTTCTATCTTTGAGCAGTGTAGGATCATCATATAACAACAAGTCTTTAGCCAACCTAACTCTTTGGTAAGGTCATCGGTATCATCACCCTGCATTAAAAAGCACACAGACTTCTCCCAGTATGAAAGCACAACCATACATGGAAGTAAGGCATGAAACATGTTAAAATTAAAGCATGTGTATATATGTCATTTATTTAAGGTTACATGTTTATTAAGACGTATATAACTGCACTTTTCCAAAATCGTTTCAGCTAGTTTTCTTAGTTTCATTTTAGTTAATGATAATAACCTAACTTGTGTTTACAAAGTATAAACAATCACAGTTTGTTCAGTTAACTTAGAATTATAAAGGTTTTAAAGTGCAGTCCACACAGTCCAATGAGCATGCGCGTACTTTTGTTTCTTCTTCTTTGACTGCACTCTTTAGGGGTTTCTACAATGGATCATCTGCCTCCATCTCACCATATTCCTAGCATCCTCCTTTGTCGCATCAACCCTCTGCTTGTCCTTTCACTACATCCATCAATCTTTTCTGTGCTCTTCCTCTTTTCTTCCTGCCTGTCAGCTTCATATTCATCATCCTTTTCCCAATATATTCACCATCTCTCCTCTGCTAATGTCAAAACCTGAGTTGTCCCTCTGAGGTACTAATTTCTAATGCTGTCCATTCTAGTCGCTGTCAACACGAATATGAGCATCTTCAGCTCTGCCACAGGAGGCTGAACTGGAGTTCATCCTCCTGTCTTTTGGTCAGTGCCACCGTCTCCAAACCGTACATCATAGCAGGTCTCGCTACCATCTAAATTTTCTCTTGCTGCTGTCTTTCTGTCACAGATCACTGCTGACACTTTTCTCTGCACTGTCCATTATTTGGGATGGTTGACCCCACATATTTAAAGTCCTCCACCTTCACTATCTCTGCTCCTTGCATCTTCACCATTACACCTGTGTCTCTCATTCACACACATGTATTCTGCCTTGCTTCTACTACTACTGAGTTTCATTTCTCATTCCTCTTGTACATACCTCCGCTTCTCCAGGCCTTCTCCTCTCACTACAGATAATAATGCTGTCTGTGACCATCATAGACCATGGAGAAATCTTACTTATGATCAGCATCTTTGATTTGACATAGATTTGGACTTTCCTGATGCAACACATGTGGCCTTGGGACTGGCACCAGGGTTGTATCCCCCTGTGTAATTTGTTTTTTACCAAAATATTTTTTGCAAATAAATAATGTGGAATAAAAGCTAAAGCCATTCAGAAACATGATTAACCTATCAACAGGTCTTTAAACTGTGGAAAGAAGCTGGAGTACTCAGAGAGAACCCACATAGGCCAAAGCTAGCCAGCAGATTCAAACCAGTAACCCTCTTGCTGTGAGGCAACATTGCCACCCTAAATTATCCCCAAGGTACATTATCAGTGTTTCATGGATAATTTCAAAAGTCCAAAATAAATTTTAAAACTTTATTTTTTTCACAAATCATTTCATCAGATTTTTGGATTTTAATCATCAATTTGAAACTTTGGTGCTTTTATTTAAGGACTTCCTTCACCACTGCCCACGGACTGGCTGCTGTAATCTCCACCCACTATAAAGCATGTTGCTTGTATCATTACCTAAATAGAGAGTAAGACGGGGGGGGGGGGC
>VOQK01007187.1:7780-19973 GCA_015052645.1 Benitochromis conjunctus | reverse complement strand
TTTCTTTGAGCCTCTGTGTGTGTGTGTGTGTGTGTGTGTGTGTGTGTGTGTGTGTGTGTGTGTGTGTGTGTGTGTGTGTGTGTGTGTGTGTGTGTGTGTGTGCGTGTGTGTGTTTTGGGGGTCTTTGAACACACTTGTGGGGTCTGCTGTCTATCATGTGATGATGACAAATGGATGACACACAGTCGTGCTTGTGGTTGAAAGAAGATGCAAGAAAGTCGGCGTGAGATGGAGAAGGGGATTGAAGGAGGAGGGGAGGAAGAGAGGAAAAAAAGTGGAAAAAGTAGAAATGCACGCAGAGTGGAAAAAAAAAAAGAATTGCACTTTGTTTTTGTTATTTTGTTTTTGTCTTTATCACATGCATTTCAATTTTCAGGCAAACATTACATCCACTTTAATCTCTTGTTCCATCTCCTACCCATTTTACCATGACACAGAAGCACAAAAAACAGACAAAACATAAGCTTAATAAAAAGGACCCAGTAGCTGCGGCGTCACCGGGTGGGAGTGACGCGAGGGAAAATTCCGACAGAAATAAAAACTCAAAAACCACTTTCACAAACAAACAGAGCTAGTGGATTCGCACGAGGTTTGTTGAAAATGTCCTACCCTGTAAAATGGCCAAAAGGCTGTTTTTACAACCTCAAGTTCTGTTCTCAAAGTTTAGCCACCTGTAGCCGCCGTGCGAATGAGTAAAACGCCCGGCGGTGTCAACATTTTCAGACGGAGCAGGTTTCTAAACGCTCTTAACCTAGAAAACTGAGCTCTCTAACAAACCCAAGCAATATTTTTTTTCCCTAAAATTATCCAAGCAGTTTTACAGTAACCTACTGAAACAGCAAGCGAAACTAAAAAGAACTGAGACGAGACTTGAATTGCATCACACAGTCACGATTTATGGGCGTCTATGTGCCGAATGCTTTTTTACTCGTATGTTTAAAATGTCTCAAAGTCGAAGCGCTCCTGAATGTTTTCACGTATTGTCTCAGACATGAGGAGCAAACGGCAGATATCACTGGTTCGTTGGAGGTTTTACATCCAAATGAGTTTCACTCATACCCACAGGGACACTTTGTCCACAGAGCCAATTTGCTATTCAGCGGCACTAAATAGCAAATTGACTTGTGACATGTGAGCGAAATGTGCGTAATTAAAACAATGTATTCATTACAAAATGATGTGAAAATGTTTGCAGTGGTTTTCGGCTTTGATATACCGAACACGTTGAAATGTAGTGTTCATCCTGACTTGTATTAAAGAGCACATCCCTTTGCAAATGTCTCCCAAGGATGAGCCGTCTGCATTGACATGCTGCACATTATATCTTCTACACTGTTGCTCTGTGCCTCAGTTTTGTGATGTGTGTGTATCTATGTGGCATTCTATGTGCCCTACATGTGTTTGCATGTATATGCCTGTGCTTATTGTGTGTATATCTTGGTCTACCATTCTGTGACGGGGTGAGATATTCTTTCAGCAGTAGTAATGATTCCCAGCTGGCTTCTGCCCACTGGAGCCAAGAAGCCAGTCCCGCTTAACTAACAGCCCACAGGAAGACACCAGCATGGCCTTGAATGGAACACAAGTCCTTCCAATCTAATTACCTTACTATAAAACTCGCCTCTCGCATGCCACAAAGGAGAGGACCTTCATGATCTGAGTTACAATTAATGAACACTTTTTTCTATATAAACGATCAATTCTGTTCCCCTATTTCGGGAACAAAGCAGAGGCAACAAGAGAGACTACAACAACAATTGCATGTAATTAGTGCTAGTTCACTAAAGTCGTGTTACAAAAGAGGAAAGAGGGGTGGGGGGAAAACAAAGTTGGACCAGAGATTTACATTTTTCTTATCTAACTCCTGTGATCGACACAGAGGACGGGGTCGAAAGGTAACGTACTTATTTGTTCATCAAATATGAGGCTAAAGCCAGGAAATTGTGCAGTTGGTTAACAGAAAAACTCAGCACAGTGGAAAAAACGGGGAGCTTGGGCAGTCAGTTTCACACTTCAGCTCATATGGATTAAATAAACGAGATATAACTTAGAAAGCTTTAAAGCTTCTCTTAGATTTGTGGTATAGTTGGGTTTTCCAACACGCTCTCATATCACAGTCAGATGCGGCCATTTTATCAAACAGGAAACAGCGGTTCGTGTCTCATTTTGGAGGCGTTTGCTTTGCCCTTATTTGCCCTTTGTTTCCATTTGCTGTTTAGTTTTTCTTCAGCTGTTATCTTGTTGGGCTGTTTTGTCAGCTAAAGCATCCATTTTTCAGTTGGGTGATGTTCGTTTAGAGGACTTCGTGCTTGGCATTTTGTTTAGTGAACTTCTTGGATGCATTTGGGGAATATTCACAAATTTTAACCTGCACTTTGAAAAATCACGCTTAACGCTACCCAAAATGCAATTAAATGTGACCGTTAAGATCCCTGAAGCATCACATGCACAGGGGATGATTTGAGATCTGCTATGTTATTCCCTTAACCAGCATGTTGAGCCACAGATGCCACTTTGTATACCTCGTGTGTATCACTGTGATTTATCACAAAAAAAAAAAACGCACTGATGCCAGCATTAATGCACAGGAGTGAACATGTATGAAAAATTGAACTTTTTTTTTTTTTTTTAAGATCTTCTTTTTAAAGGAAAAATGTGCCAAAACTCTCTACATGCTGAGATTTTTTGCCTTCAAAGATAAAAGCGTCATGGAATGTGGAAAAAACTGCGACATACTTTTAAAATTGATTTTTTTTTTCTTAAAACGTTTCCGTCTGTTCATCAGTTATTGTGTCAATGGATGGTTTGTAAATGTAAAAGTTTTTTGAAGGTTTTGTACTTTTTTCAACAACAGAAAGGGAAAATATTTGGAGTTTGGTACTTGAGCTCAAATTAATTATACTCCACCGCACACAAAAAACAAGATATCAGTAAAGTTTACTTTCATTATTACTGTCTCTATATGCAAATAAATACATTAAAACTAATCAGCCTCTGTCCCCCCACCCTCCGTGTATTTATGCATCTCTCCCAGCTATATATTGTCTTGTGATCCAGTAAAGGCCAGCGGCAAAATGCTAAACGTTATTTGTAGTTGTAGCTGTCATGTCTCCAGGGGGAATTCTGCTTTTTATCTCCTATCAGTTCTAAAGAATGCCTCTGTATGTCAAACCATCTCCTGTCCCACATTGTGTCTAAAAACAAAGCCTCTCGAATTTCCTCATGTAAAAACGTAAGCACGGAGATCTGAAAAAAAAAAAAATAACTACAGTTCATCGAAACCAAATAATCTACCTCAGACTTCTTCTGACACCAGGACATGTCAAAACAGGATATAATTTTTTTTCAAACATTTTCAAAGTATTTGTGGAAATTCAGTATATTAAAACATTGCCAACCCATTTCATTAAAGCTGAATTACATTGTACTATCATTTCTGACTAGAGCTAATTCATGCCTTTTGTGATTTAACTTCTATTTTGCCAATATCAAAATCAACAGTAGCATTTTTATAACACTAATATAATGTGGTCTTTTTTATATTTTAGCTAATATTAGATATTTTCCTCTAATGTTTTAAAAGTTATTGATTTCAAATTTAATATTAAGATTACAGCTTATATATAATCTTTAGCAGTGCTAAAGTAACTCCAAATAGACAATCTTGGTGAGGCCTCCTGGAAGTTACTACATAAATGGGTCGTGTTGCTGCTTCACATCAATCAGGAGTGTCTGAGCACATTTTTTTTCTTTTCAATTAAATTCTACTCTTTTATGCTCCAAACTCAGCCACTGGCTCCCATGAGCAGCAGTCTTTGCAGGAGTGAGCAGACATAGATGTGCTGTAGATTAGCTGACCTTGGGTACCTTGCTAAGCTAAGAAATTTCAGGTGGATACAACATTTTTTCTGAAGTAAAATATTCTCAATGTTATCTTGCCAGAAATGATATTTTACAAAGCCTGCAGTTGTGGGGGAAAAGAGTGCATGCCATCTGTTTCAAAATCCTGGCAGAAGAGATTTATGGATACATTTCAGGAGATATCTAAGTAGCAAAAGCTTTGTAAATAATGCTAAGTGCTAATGCTATTCAGCAAGCTAGCACAGGCTAAACCACTAGTTGTATTTTGTGCGATTAGACGGCAGAAAAGTGGCAAGAAGTGTCCGTCTAGCTTTTATTAGGCAGATGACATGGAGAAATGCGCCTGGACAATCATCTGGTAAGTTTTCAGGGTTTCCCCCAAAATTAAAGGTGGTGGAGAGGATTTTAATGTGTACTAAATTAATAGCTAACAATTTTCAAACCACAGGAACAAATGACAGGTGTGGGCTTATTTGCATATGTTGCTAAGCACAGGTGAGGGGAGAGACTAAGAGAGTAGAGCATTGGAGGCTGAATAGGGTTAATCTGTTCAAATAATTATCTAGCCCATGTAATCACTAACAGTGGGCGTAAGTGGACAGATACAAATACACAATTCTGAAAATGTTCTTGGCCATTTTTACATGGTTAAGAGGTTAAAGGCAGCCAGAGACTAACAAGAAAATATTATATTATTAGGAAGTATTATCTAACTAATCTAATGTTTGCATGAATATACCTTTTGTAAAGTAAAATCCCGAAACGAATACATTTTTCTGCAGGATTTAAGCAGTTAGTTATGTGCAATATTTACAGATCCTACTGCAAAGTGGGACACAATCTCAGTAAAAGAAACTGGAGTTGCAGATCAGGAACAGTCTCCTTTCCTTTGCTTTGACAAAATATTAACATAGAATAATGATTTGTTTTACCCCACATTAATTAAGGCTTTGATGCCTACATCTGTTCTGTGGCAGGATGTTGTTATCATTCTGCTTGTATTTCTCTTTGTAAGACTGAAGATGGATAATAAAAAAACATTTCATCACAGCGTTTGGTTCCTAAATGCTGCGATGTCTTGTTTCCCCACAAATTTTCAAAATCACCTGACAAATTATGTCAAAGTTATCTATTTATTCAAGTTTACTTTACCTCTTTATAAACTGTAACAGTAACATCTAATTGAGTTATTCCATGTCTAGATGACTACCTGACCATTAGTTGGTCATCAGCAGCATGGTGGTGGTATGGTTAGCCCAGTCAGCTCACAACAACAAGGGCATGATTCAGACCTGCTGACTGGGCTCTGTGTGGGTTCTCTCCCAATGAGAGGATGGGTTTTACTGGTGTAGAGTTCTCCAGCTTCCTCCCATAGTCCAAAGACATGCGTGGAAGGTTCTAAATTGGCTGTAGGTGTGAAGGTGAGCATAAATGATTGCCTTTCTGTGTTAGCCCTGTGATTGACAGGCAGTTTTTCCAGGTGAGAAGAAGATAAGAGATTGAGAAGAAGAATGAATAGATGGGTGGTCATTTTTGAATGGAGAATATTTTATCTGCACTGCATAAATATGGTGTTTTATCCTTCTGTGTGTAGGTCTGCCGTACCAGACTGGGACACAATAGGGACTGATACTCCCTCACAAACCACCTTGTTATTGCCACAATTTGAAAGATTTGAACAGTACAAGATGTCATTTCCTGAGAAACACCCTGAAGGCCTCAGTGGAGGTAAGATGAAGGCAAAGCAAAGCTCACCACCTGTTTGCTAATGACCCATAAAGGTGTCTCTGTAGAAGAGAGTAGAGTTTTCAGGGACCGTTAATCTACTGCGGATCTCGTCACCGCACTAGGGCTGGATAAGGTGTCAAATTAAAATTAGGATTAAAATTAAAGTTGATCTGTTTATCCCATATAACTATGCCAGTGTTGGCGTCTCTCCAACATCTATCCCTTCCTTTGCATCTCTCCTAAAGTTTTCCTGCAGCATGGTGGGAAAGCAAGAGTCAGTGCAATAATTAGCAATTCAGAGTTTAAGGCATTCGCTAACTACATGTTAGAGTTGAATTAGTCGACAAAGGTTCTTCCCACTACACACGCCATGAAGAATTAGATTTTTCTCAATCGGACTCCACAATGGTTCATGTCACTACAGCAACACCATCAAATCCTTTTTTTAATATAGTTTTTTGACTTCTTGTTCTCGTGCCAGCTGCCATATTGCCTGTTTAGACTTAGTCCAGACTCACTGATGTCATACCACATGTGACTAATGACCTCTTTGTCGAATGTGAACAATATCACTGGCTGGAGGTTTTTAATTTGCACGTATCTTTACAAACCAAATGGGTCTTAGGAAAGCAATGGCTCTCTTCAAAGATTTAGTCGATACATCCGAACAAGAACCTCACAACACAACAACCCAGCACCTCTACATTCTGCAAGATTTTGTTAGTGGAATCTAGAGGCTTTGACAAGAGCAATATAATAGCTTTAGCTGCTTGTTAAATGGGCTGTTTGTGGTAAAATGTCCTTAAATATAGTGCACACTTAAATTGATGTAAGTTTTAAGAAGCAGCTCTGTTCCAATTGGTGCTTCTGTCTGCTTAAGTGTGTGCCGATCATCCGCTGTAGGGAATAAACAGACTCTGGATAAGTACCTCATACTACCCCACTTCAAAGGAACCAAACTATGCCTAAAGGAGTGAAAACAAAGTAAAGTGGTTGTTATTTTAAAAAATGATGGTGACGTATGTAAAATGAAAATTGAAAAAGCTTCTGGCAAAAAAACAAAAACTAAATATGTCGTGTAATGTTGATTTTTGCTCGCGAACACTCACATTAACTTTGGCAGTAAATACTGAGATTCACATATCCTGTATCACCATTCACACTGACAATGCAGAGGACTGATTTTTGATCCGTATTTCCCAGCCCCTACACCATACCCGTGACGACAGCAGAAGCTCTGAGGTATTTTCAGCCTCCACAAGAATTCAGACTTTTCTGAGAAGTCCTGTAACCCAGGAGAGGCTGAACGCATTGGCCATGCCGTCAGCAGAAAAGAGATGACTTACTTTAACCAGAATGTAATTGAGAAATGTGCTGGCCAGTGTTTGGGCGGCATGACAGGGTGGTGTTTGTTTTAAGTCTTTTTTTTTTTACTTGAGTTTTGGTTTATGTTAGGCATTAAAATGTCTGAACAAATATTAAATAGATTTAGCAATTTGACACACTTCACTGGCATTTCTTTGAGTTTTCAAAATACACATTTTAACTGGTAATGTGATCGATTCACAAATGCTAAATACTGAAACTGAGGAATTTGACCTCATAAGCTTTAAAATTTGATAACACCTTTCAATATATTTTGGCATGGGGCAACAAAAGGTTAGAAATGTTACATCAAGTTGATTATCTCACAATTAATAGGATAAATAAATAATATGATTAGGTATAAAAAGTACATCCCAGAGAGAGCATGCCTATGAAAGCCTGTATGGGCAAATAGTCCACAAATGTAAGAATAACATTAAATTGAAAACATTATGATTGCTAAATGTGTGTACATATGTTTACACACATTACTGAATGGTGGTAATTTTCAGCTCCTGCATTAAAAATGAAATGACTTTGTTGTGGAAATCACTGCAAAAGTGAAAGAAACACAACAGGATTTATGACTGTATTATTGGACATGGACTGGATAACCTGCACAAACATGAAGGCCCCATTAATACTGAATCGTACGTCCCTCTGGGGTTGCATCACAAAGGGCAGAAATCTGCCAAAACAAGCCATGCGGGGCTACCTGCTGTGGAGCAGCCGAAAGTAGCTCCTTCTTATAAAGAGGGTTGGGGGCATCATATGTCCTCATAGCATCTCTTTAAAAAAAAAGATCTTGCTTATTTCAGCAAGAAAATGTCACATTTGCATGAGTTCCACCAGCACAACTCGACAGCAGTGTCCGTCCACTCCCGTCACCCACTGGAAACACTCGTTATGAAAGAAAAAAAAAACAAACATGTAACCTGTTAAGCTGCTGAAATCTTAACACAAGCAGGAATCGTTAAACAGTTTTCTTTCAAAACCGCAGCAGTCCAAAGCAATTTGTTGTTTATAGAAGTGATTTAACAGTGGAAAGTAGGATCCTCTGCTCATGTCAAACAAATCCAAAACGAGCACATATATTTCTCAAATAGTTTAACAAGAATTTTTTTTTTTAATTTACAGATAAATTACTGCTTTCAAAAACTTTGTTAATTACATTCCAGTTTTATTGTAAAATTTTCCAAAGCATCCCAACTTTTGCTAGCTCCGAACGCTTCACCGCTTTCATTCCAACATTAATGTGATTATTTTCTAATGTCTCACATATTATTGGTGCTCTTAAAAAGGTTCAATATTGCTTTGTGAGCGTTTGGTGGTGTTCATACTTGAATTCCCCGATCAGCGTTACCTTATTACAGGGTCTAACAGTGACTTTGCTTTTTATTCCTAGCCAATAAGCAGTGTTAATACAGGGATATATCCTGTGTCAATTGGCTTTTATCTAGTCGCACATTACTGATTGTGTGATTTTCAGTGTGTCTGCACTCACAATTTTTTTTAGCATTAGCCGCCAGTGCACCTAACACATTTTTATGAAGGGCTGAGTTTGGCTCCAGACCTCTCTCTCCCTCTTTCCTTTCTTTCGTTCTCTTTTTCGTTTTTCTCTCTGTCTCTTATCATGCTGATACATTTCCTGCTCCTGGCACGGCTCCTGCATAGCTTATGGTTAAAGAAAGCTTTCATCTATCCAGTGCCTCTAGGACACACACACACTCATTCACACACACACACATAAACACACTCACACCTATACTCACACACACACACATATATATACAATCACTGGTACAGGCCAGCGCTGCCCTGCCAGACCACAGGCCCAGACAAGCTCCGCTGGCACCAATCACCCTGATAACATCTTAGGCTTTATTTCATTTTGGCGTGCTCCGTTTTGCTCTGGGAAAGACCGGCACATGCAAGAGAGCTTTCTGGAAAAGAATGAATTAAGCCAGTATACGGGGAGAGTGTAGCCCCTTAGCCTTGAGCAGTTAACTCTCCTGTCTTTAATGCCATCTATGGACATGACAGTGCAAGCCCTCTTTCATCCCAAAAAAAAAGGGGGGGGGAGAACAGGCCAGAGCTGATGTTTCTTCTCCATTCTTATAGATGGAAGCAAAGTTTTTATAAGGTAACATAATAATAAAAGATAATGAATGAGGCCAGAAGGACAACTATGAACCTTTCATCCAGAGGGTGTGTTTGCTCAAAGCGGTGAAGAAATAAATTAAATATCAATCCGTTAAATGTCCCCTGTAGTCTGGGTAATTCCAGGCTTCACCACAAAAGTCTCTAACATGGACATAGTTTTTACAAAGGCATGCGTACAATGTTAAAAATAAAAAAAAAATTAAATTAAAAAATGTTTTTGTTTTTAGTAGGCTTGTCATTTCTCATGCAGTGGGGTGGAGCCATTCAACCCAGAAATCTGTATCTC
Source organism: Benitochromis conjunctus (assembly GCA_015052645.1). Taxonomy (NCBI): domain Eukaryota; kingdom Metazoa; phylum Chordata; class Actinopteri; order Cichliformes; family Cichlidae; genus Benitochromis; species Benitochromis conjunctus. The sequence continues at coordinate 10,570 of VOQK01007187.1, read as the reverse complement.
AAATCTGAGTGAGTGAAAGAAATCAGGTGACTGATTTGGTAAGTGAAAAAAAAAACATTGAAAGAAATGAAAGTGTAAAAAACAGAAGCGACTGTGTCCTTTGCACCCATGCTTTTTCCTCCCCTCCTCTTTCCTGCTTACAGTAAATCGCTGCTGACTGCGTGAGGGGTTGCATAGCGTGTAGGAAGAAGGCGGTATTAGTAGTATGCATATCACAGCATTGCTCTTGGAGCACTCCTGATTTATACTTGAGTGGTAGACCAGTATAAAGGCAGCTTGCGTTCAGCACGTGTTTGTCTGTGTCTTGTGTTCTCTCCTGGCATAATTGCTCAAGACAAATAAGTAGATGAAATAAAAGGAATTGCACCATGAAAGGCTTCCAATATCTCTTGCGGTGAAGCAGCCTGCTAAAAAGGGGTGGAAAAAAAAATACGACATAAACGCTGTCTCCTTATTTTCTTCTAGCGACCATCCCACCCAATCAGAGGCAGGACGCTAATAAGATAAGAGGAAAGGAACAACAGCGGTGTGGCAAGTAGGATTACCCCTGTCTGACTGGCTAACAAGCACCATCTCTTTTCCTTTTCACAAACACCTAATGCTAGCCCCACTTTTCCTCCCCCAAAGGCAAACGCACGCAACTTTTCAATAGGAAAATGGGAGCGAAAATTTCCCCATTCATGTCTGAAAGGGGCATATGATATGTTTATGCACTAATGTCTCCACGATAGCTGAGCACACATGTGAGGATTTTATCCGCGTGTTTACTTGAAGGTTTCTCCGAGAAGTGTTTCCAGAGTGGGAGAAGGTTTATGTGCAAGTTCCCATTTAAGGTCCACGCACGTGTATACTTTAATTATAAGCACGTACTGTAGGTTCTTTAAAAGATTTGCAACATTGCCCATCACTGATAAAAGCACACCTGTTATCAATTGTCACCACCAGCGAGGGGAAGCTCAAGTTCAGCAGTGGAAACACCTTGATTATAGCTATTTACACAAAAAGCATAAACACATTCACAGATTCCCACTGACACAACGTAAGGTCGTCGCTTCCCTCAAAACTTCATACAAACTCTCACGCCTGTGTCGTAATCCCAAAGCGCCATCATCATCATCACTCGCTGTGCGTATATTCATATATATCTAGAGCAGGGACCAGGGGTGTGAGGTTCCTAATGCCTCTTCAGTAAGGCCGTTAAGGAGCAAAGAGTCCACACATCTGGAAGACACAGTCAGTCAGCACATGCTGAAAGTTAGCGGTGGTGCTCGCAGTCCAAATTAGTGGCGAGTTTTATTCCCCCGCTGTGGTAGGAAAATATCAAATCTGTTGCCATATGAGTGCCATAAAGCCGGCTCTGGAGTGTTTGATGCCTTCATGTGGGAGCCTTTAAGCCGTGTGTGTATGTCCGCGTGCGTGTTTGGTGGGAGATGCAGGCCTTAATGGAAGATGAGAGTCCCTGTATGAATTCTTGCCTGCACATATGTTTTCTATGTGTGTGTGGCTCTTATCAGTTTATGTTTCTGCTTTCCTGTACACACATGTGATTGAATTTCTTGAAATTTCTGTGTGTGTGTGTGTGTGTGTGTGTGTGTGAGTGCTTGTGTGCGTTGCATGGCTGTGGCAGTGTGCATGTGCAGCTGTGCTGTTTAGCAGCTTGCTTATAGACCTAGCTGACCCTGCTGCATAGAGCAGACAGACAGACACAAGCGAGTCAGACGGCCCCTGGGGTGGTCCTGTCTGAGGCGTGGTGTTATGGGCCAACAGCACTAGGGGCCCATACACAGGCAGGAACATATACGGTAATTGTGCACACACACACACACACACCTACACTTACACACACATGCAAAAAAAACAAAAAACAGAGTTTTTAACCACCACAAAGGATTTAATTATTTTAACTTAAATTTAAAGCTGAGGCAGGGACTACATTTTGCTGTATTTTCACTGGTTCAGTATTGCTATGCATGTGCAGCTCCTAGAAAACACACAGTCCAGCGTGCTTCCTGCTCTTTCATTAACATGTTAGAAGCTGAAAATTGCAAATAAATAAGTGGCCAATTATTTTTGCTTTCAGCCTGCAACTGCCTGTAGCTGTGCAGCAGGGATGGCTTGAGAAGATTTACGTGCAGCTTTGTGCAAAAGGACAAAAAAAAACGTGCGCGCAAACTCTCCAGACCAAACTGCATAAAATAGAAACACTTTTCTATGCATGTGCTTGATGAATTTTGCAGTTGACTTCAGTGTTTCAAATGCAAAACCGAGCCAAACATGTGTATTGCAAGTCTTTTAAAAAAAAAAAAGCGTGTTATATTTATTAATGCAATTGATACTGTGAATTCGTGTTACTCAGTGTTGTGTATTTAAATAGAGGAGGGAGTGTTCGCCGTTTTTTTCCCTTGCAGAGGAATAAGGAAATATTTGCCACTCGTAGAAACTAGGAAACACACACACACACACAAATTAAAATAGACGCACATGCCTAACAGCAGACACAAGATAAATTCCTTGGCAAGCATTCAAAACACTCATGTAAAGACACAGAAACACACTCAGACCACAGCAAAAGACACACACACACACACGCTACCTCCACAACTCCCACCATGTGACCCCTAATCACAACCCCAGAGCTTGGACATCAAATGAAGCAAGTTAAAAAAAAAATCATCAGGAGTAATTAACGCATTTTCATATGCAAATGTGATTAATGCAAAACTACAAAGTCATTATGCAAATCGACTTTTCCTTGAGCCTCTGTACAAATATTCGCAGCTCAAATCAGGG
>VOQK01007186.1:20499-32288 GCA_015052645.1 Benitochromis conjunctus | reverse complement strand
TGCCTTATTTTTCCCCTCTCCTCTCCTCATTCCTCCATCCTTTTTTATTTATTTCCATCAGCCTTATCTTTATTGTTGTTTCGATTGACTGCGAGCTGAGCAACCGCACTCATTTGCCAACCGATCTTCGTCCTTTGAACTCAGCGTAGCGGGGCAAAGCCGACTGTCTGGGGCAGCAGGATCATCTTTGATGATCTATTTATTGTCCGGCTCCAATTTGCAGGGCTTCACAATGTGATATCTGTTCCATCATGCATAACAGGAACGATCAGTCGTATGTAAAGGACAACGGCAAAGAATATTGTTTAGGTTTGGGTTATAAGCCTGGTACACAGTGTCGAGCAAACAATAGATCAGCTCAGCGCGAGCAGAAAGATGATCTTTCAGCTGTTCCTATATGTTTTTGAACACTGACTAGCCATATTTTTTCTTCTTCTTTTGAATACACATGACTGAAGAAAGGCCCTGAACATCTCAGCGTGCTCGAGGTTCAGATGACCTTCCTACTCTGGTATGTCTCTCTTTACTGCAAGGCCTTGTCTTTTCTTTTTCTATCCTCTTCTCTTCAGTAAACCTTGTAATTGAAGTCAAGAGATACTGCAACACCTTCACTACAGCTGACAAAGGACTGGCATAAAGGCGAAAAGAGGGGGCAACCTTTAACATATGACTACTATGTCCTTTTATGCAAAAATAATTAATTTTGCAACCTTGTGCAGTAGTCTAAAAAGCCTCTTTTGCAGCACTTTTAGAAGTGCCACGAGGTTCTGAAAATAAAAGAAAACCATCATTATTCCTGCTTTTGCTTAGTTAGAGAACAATCCCTAATACATTTCCTTTGGTTCTTTTCAACCTTTTGTCTGACATCCAACAAAATGAAGGCGGCTTTAGCAGTACAGATGATTGTATTTATCTTGCCTTTCCCACTCTTTTCTCATCACCTGCTAAAGTTGTCACAGGCAATGTTTAATGCCTACTAGCTCACTGAATCACTAGTAATTACTGCTACTGAATGCTTCTAAAGTATGACTTTCGTCTCATTGTATGCCACCAACAGTAAAATCTATGTGCAGGTGCCTGAAGGCAAGTTCCTGAGATATTAGTTCTCCATTCTCAGAACTGTTAGTCACACTGACAGACACCTGAGGCGATATAAAATGTTGCTCAAAGCCATGACAGAGGGAGACGGGCTACTTCTCTTCTTCAAAACCTCTCAGTAAGGAGCAAAGAGATACAGTGAGGAGGGGGAGTAACTTTATAAACCTGCACTTATACCCCTTCGCATATGGGGGCCATACTTCGGAGTAGACATGAAGAGGTAACCCATATAGCTACAAGGTCCAGTATCATAAATAACACAAGACTTCTCCTCTCCCTTCTCCGTCTCCTTCACTTCACTGCTGGAGTGTTTCATATGGTAACTAGGTGTTCACTGTGTGGCCACATTGTTGCCCATCTTTCAAGTGGCTCAGAGGAGGAAACCTTGAGGTAGGGGAAGAGAAGGAATTTTTGATGAAAAAATGCATTATTCTGTTCTTTTTCCAGTTTCCAACCCCACTTTCTCTACCGCTCACTGTGGGAGAGGAGTATTTATTACATAAACGGTAAGAAGAGGAGAGGAGAACTCGGCCAGAGGAAGAGGCAGAAATGGAGAATAAGAAAGCTACAGGCTCTTTCGCCTCCTCTGCACTCCTACCTACAGAGTAATATGATAAATGTAATTTGTCACAAAGAGGACGTATATTGTCGATGCCATCCTCGTGCACTTTGATTGCATAAAGATGTCAGTATTGATCTAGCAGAACTTTACCATTACCTGCCATAAAATGAAAATGGATAAATATGAGCATACCAAAGGACAAAGTATGCTGTGGTAGTGCTGCGACTTATCGACACTGTTTAAATTATTCGCCACATTTTTTCACAACCTCTAACATTAGAGAAAACCATTAACACACCATTAAAATGATACCGCTGTCTATTAAATCTTGCTTGTTGGTCTTAGTTAATGATATTTTTTTTTTAAAAAGGATTTATTAATGTTTTTTATGAGTAATAAGCAAACATTGCTTTTGAGTTGGCAAGTTAGAATTGCTAAGCTTGTAAACATTTACTAAAGGTTTAACTATTTGATCTTATGGAATCCCTTCTGGTCCGGGTGCTCTTCATCTCTTCTACAAATGCTGCTTGTCTCTGAAAGGGTTCTTCTGGATAAATGAAGGTAACAGTTAAATAGAAGGTTGCATGACAACCACAACCACAGTGAAATTTCGTAGCCTGAAACGTAGAACACGGGATTACAAAAGGCTTGTTACCAGCCCATAAAGCAGTGATACATTATTTATTAAAAATCAAAACATTAACAATATATAAACCCCTTAAAGTATGTCCCAGTAGAAGGTGGTATCCAAAAGCTACATGCTTCTTTGCCACTAAGTAGCTCGAATTTCCAGCATCACCCCAAACCTCTCCATGAGAATGAGCTGGAATCCCAAGAATCCCAGCCTAACTTATTCAGCTGCTCCTATTATTTCCATAATTGCCAGCATTGTAGTGGTGTTTGTAATGTCATTAATAGCAGGCGTTGGCGTATAATACGCTTAATGTTATTTATCTGTTGGCAGATAGCTTGATGCTACTAATCCTCATTCATTTGCTGTGGATCAATGCAAATCCGCTAGTGTGAGTGAAATCCCCTCCCCCTCCAAGAGCCGATGGTTCCTAATGTATTTTCCCACCATTAACCAGCCATAATCCCTGCTAATCATCACTAATCCACATCTCCTGTGTGTGACGATACTTCCCTGATGAAGGAGGCATTGGTGTTCATCGGCGCCCGGGCAGTGCTGAGGCTGGAGCTCCACTGCAAGTGCTGCCGAGGGCCCGCTCAGTAGGAGAGCAGACTGCTGAGAGTGAATGAGATGGAAAGGAGGAAAAAATGAACTGCAGCGATACTTAGGTCAAATACCTGGGTTTTGCTGTTTTGTGATGAGTTCTCCTCATGTATTATTGATTTAATGGCATAATGGAGGTTGTGTCCCTCCATACGGTGTAGAATAAAAATTGCATATCATCAAAAAATAACAGTTGGTGTGAGTCACCACAGTCTCTCATTTCTGGTCAACTGTGGATGTCTTCTGTTTAGCTATCTACGTCCACTCTGCAGGCCTCTGTGCATTTGCGACAAGTTCTGCTGGTCACTTTAGGTGGTTTGTGAGCCTGATCTAACACAGGCAGGCCTGTTGTTTGATCTCTGTTTGACTCACCTGTAAAACTTTTAATAATGAGAACCAGTGGCTCATTGAGTGGCTGTTTACTATGAAGAGATAAACTGGATGCAAGGCTGTGCATAAAAACTCATTCTTAACAGTTTATCAGGGTTTTCCTCAGCTCAGTATGGGCCTTTGGGGGGCGGGTAACATGACAGTAAGCATGATTGATCCAGGTATAGCAGAGGCAATGAGTCTGTGTAACCTTATTTAGCTGCAATCTATGTATTTTTCATGTAACTAACATTTCATAAACAAAAATCTGTATTATACTTGGGTAAATAAAAAAAATAATAATAGGGATTTCTTTTACTATTATCACTATTATCATTATAACACTAAAGCCTTTCACTGTATCTGGGTAAAATCTCTCTAGGGGGTGCCAAAAAAATGCTACAAGCAGCAAAATCCCCTTTTAATGTCTATCAGAGTCATAAACCTTAGACCAAATGAATTGATGTATTAGCTTGATAGCGGACTAAAGGAAATACAGCACAGTGTTGTGTTTAACTTTTGTAAAGCCGTTTGAAGATTGACCAGCTAAAGGTTCTGACACAGCCACAAACAATAAAGAGAAATAATCTTGTTCCTGATGGTTATTAGAATATTACGTTCCTCGTTTTAAGGCTCATTTGACGTTGAAGTATCCCAGTTTAACCAGCAGGGGGCGCCTGCGACTCGCTGTTGTCTGGCAATTGCATTACTTCCTAATGTGGCCTCTTCTCCCACAATTTGACCGCCTCAGCCTATGAAAAAAAAAACTTTTTCACTTCCATCACAGAAGCACCAAAGATTGACTAAAAAATAAAATAAAATCTGCATTTTTTTTTTCGTGTGTGTCTCTTGTTACTTTATTGCAGTTTTGCAAAGGCATGCCACGGATGAACAAATGATGCTCACAAAATCATGTTTAAAATTAATCGGAACATCCCAAATCGAAGGAAAATAATTCACGAGGAGAAATTGTAACGTTAGTGCATATATACCAACAGACAAAGACATTATTTATTACGAAAGTTAAACATTTTAAACAGTGGCTTGAGTAGAAACTGAACGGGACACAAAACTTTACATTGCGACTTCCTGTACGATCACCACACAAACCACGAGAAAATGCGTAAATATAAATCAGCAACTATTAATAATATGAATTTACTATCCTCTAATAAAATTATAAATTCATCAAGAAACTCAAACTTAATAGATTTTAGCTATAATCCCCTTTAGTAGTGGCTACTTCAATAAGGGAAATCTATACTATAGTGAATCTTTTTAATTTTCTCGGTTTTCAGAATTTATCAATGAACAGTAAATTTTCTTAAAATATCCGCCGCTGCACAAATTTCACTACATATATGTTGGGTTTTTTCTATACATGCAAATGTCAAAATGATGCTATCTGCCGCTTTGTTCCGCTGTAATTGACAGACCTTGTCCATGAGCTGAGACTACATTTAATTTACTATTTAGTGATGTCGATTTTTGTTAATGCTAGAAACACTTAAATATGCTGCCTATTTATTAGGCTCGTCTTTATCCTTATAAAAGTAGGGCCCGTCGTTTATGTTGATCCTATGGGCCTGTGTGCCTTTTCCTCTCTCCATCTTTGGAAAAGAGGCTGATGTTTGCCTGCAGGCACTTCTGTCTGAGATCAAAGATTCATCACAATTCGCCTTTTAAATGCCTAAAACATGTCAGGTGATGATCGATGTTTTTTTTAATATACAGAATACAGCTCAAATTATAATTCGAGAAAGCATATTTTAGCTATTCTGAACAAACGCCTCTGTTAAATAATAAAAATAATAATGATGATGATAATAATAAGCACTCAATGAAAAGACAGTAATTCCGTATTTATATTGCACAATTTAATACTGCGTTTACACAAAGATGTGAACAACGTCACAGACTGTGAACTTAGCAGGGAATGCCTGAGGTAAAATACTGTTGTCTATTCCCCTTAACAGCACATGTACACAGCTTCTGATTTTAAACGATCCCCTGTTACATAACGAATCACTGCTATTTAAAATGAACACATGGGGTGCTCACTTCTTCCCGATGCTCAGCACAGTGAACAGCATTCAACTTGATGATCAGGTTTATTTTTTTCCTTGCCTGGTGATTCTGTAGCAGACATCAACAAAAGACGACTAGTTTGGATTTTTAATGAAGACAGAAGACCATTTCTTGTATATATGTTTTATGTAAGTAATAAAATATTACTATAACATAAATATAAATGTGACTTTGCAGTCTACATTTAGCAATCAACATACAACCAATGTAGTAAACAAAAAGGAAAAAAAACAAACAAACATACTGAAGTCCACTGCAACGTAACCATTAACAGAGCTGAACAAAAAAGCTCCAAACACTTTTAAGAAATAAATATATATATATATAAATGGTCAGATTCATAAATGAAATCATATTAAAATATCTTCTTGGAATTAGTAAGTGTACAAAACTGCCCGGAAAGAAACAAAAACGAAAAAAACAAAAAACAAAACAATATCTCAGAACAAATACAAGTTTACATATTAGACATATTTACATATCGGAAATAATCCTGGCAACATTTTCTCTAAAATCTTTATTATTATCATTATTTTTTTTTTCCTGGAAAAAAAAAACTTTCCCTCATCTGTATTGAATAGCACTGCTGTAGGCTTTTGGACTGGTCCAACACTGAGATATGAAACACGACACATGAGATTTTGAGATTTCCTTATAGATCGGGAAAAAATAAATATATCTAAAGTAAATCCCTTCATCGCTTACCGTCAATGAATGAATTGTAATTTTCTTTTCTCCGATTCCAGCGTTTAACTATAATACAATGACAATGTGAAACAAAGAGAACTGAAGTATATTTGTTTTTTAAAAAAACAAAATAAAATACACACTCAGAGGAAAACAAATCATGTACAGGCGTCATATTCCGACATGGGGCACTGAAGTTACCTGAGTTATTATAACTTTTCATATTTGACCAATCTCTCAAAATGTTTGGGATACAACAGGATAACAGGCAGTAAAGCAGTGTGGGCTGACAGCGCTCTGTGGCGATAACCAGGAACCTGTAAACATGGGATTTTTAGGCTTTTGTGTTTAAGCCTAATGAGATCAGCTACACTCACACCTTTATTAAAAACATAAAATAGCATCACTAATATTAACGAAAGAATAAGTGCTCCATGCAAAGAAAACAATAATTTCAGAACAATCAAAACCCTCAAAAAGAAAAGAAAAGAAAAGAAAAGAAAAGAAAAGAAAACGCACCAAAATTTTTCACTTTTGGTGCTTTTTGCAAATTTCGGTGTGGTCAGCTGCAAAAAGCTCGACTTTTTTTTAAGGCATGCAGTCAGAACTTGGATGTCCTGTTGCACTTGCACAATTTCTAAAACGTGTCTGGCGTTATTTGTAAGTGTTGTGTTTTCGGGGTGCCACAATTTCCATCACTTATCCAACCATCAACTCCCACTGAGTAAACAAAAAAAAATAAAGAAATTAGCGGTTGCTCTGATGAGATACAGTACCCATAGCAAATAATGAACAAAATCATAGACACTTTGCAGGAAGAGAGACACTGAAGTTAAAGTATTTCCCGAACCAAAACATCACACTTAATATAACAAAGAAAGTATACACTAATATTCAGATAACCAGTTTAAGCCTGAAAAAAGCAAAATGTTCATTCAGTGTAGGCTTTTCATCTCCAGTGTTGATCATTTTCAGGCAACAACCTCATTCGGGTCAGCGCCTACAGTTCATGGTACACCAGGAGGAGATGGACTCAGTTGCCACATTTAATTACCCCCTATTTGGAGCAGCCATTGGATATCAAATTTACTTTATATGCATGTCTCCTCTGTAAAATTTTGGTAAATAAAGATCTTTGTGTCACTTTAAATGCGCACGGAATCAGTAATAGCGAATATTTTTTTTCTTTATTATTATTATTCTTTTTTTCTTAACGTTTTTTTTCTCTTGCCATCTATTTGATGAGCACGCGAATCTCCGAATACTAAAGGCAAAACTGATCTGTTCAACTTTTCCACGTCTCTTTTCTCTCAGGAAAACAAAAGCCAAACTTAAATACTGTAAACTCCATAGCCCCTTTCCCTTTTCTATCCCCCCGCGGAAATGCTCGGATTGTTCATGAAAACAGTCACTGCACAGGACTCTGTAGTGTGCGGTGTAGAGGAGGGGTCTCTGCTTGGGAATATACGTCCTCCATATTCGGGTGAGGGACCCCCACTGGTGTCATTCTTTTCTCTTTTTGTCTTCTGTTGCAAAACCAAACACGGACAACCTCTTTATCCAACTGCAGAGTACCGGCTAAAGTGCTGATTTCATGAGCAGATGGCTTTGGGCATTTTAAGAAATGATTTTCCAGCGCCCCTTTCACAGCCACTTCGATGGAGGTCCTCTTCTTTCGTTTCCTGCCCTGCGCAGCAATCTTGTCCAAATTGGTGGGGCTGCCCGTGTTTGAGTCTGTCTCCTCAAGCCACTTGTTAAGGAGCGGCTTAAGTTTGCACATGTTCTTGAAGCTGAGCTGCAGCGCCTCGAACCTGCAGATAGTGGTCTGAGAAAAGACGTTTCCATACAGGGTGCCCAAGGCCAACCCCACGTCCGCCTGCGTAAAGCCCAGTTTGATCCGCCGCTGCTTGAACTGCTTGGCAAACTGCTCCAGGTCGTCGGAGCTGGGCGCGTCCTCGTCCGAGTGATCCTGGTGGTGGCTGAAAGTCTGCTGGGGCGACTCCATCTGGTTGTCGTGGCTGGCCGAATCATCGTGGAGTGGGTCCCGCATGCCATGGTGCAGCGTGCCGGGCTGGGGACTCAACATTGCGTTGAGGTTTGTGTATCCAGGCTGTGAGTAGACAAGTGACTGGTGGCCGTTGGATGCTGGGGACAGCGGGGATAAGTGGTGCGTTGTGGCAGGCGCCCACGAACCATGGTGGCCACTCTGCGCCTGCTGGTGCACCAGGTGAGACCTGTGGTGGAACCCGTTGCTCAGGTCCTCCCTACTCGCCTGCACGCTGGCTTTGTGCTCCTGTCCGATGTGGGTGCCGCTGGACCAGTCTGTGTTGGAGGTTGGCAGCCACTGATGGTGCGTCAGGCTCATCGGGTGTCCCGTGTTGGTTGCCGCAAGCCCTTGCAAGTACTCGTGGTGCATCATTTTCTGTACCTCTCTGTAGGTCGTCCCCTGGTGCATCCTGTCCGAATCCGGATGCATGAGCGGGTTAGACGGTAAGGAGTTATTCCTCGGAATATACTGAGCTGTTGTCGCCATGGCTCCTACTTCGAAAACTGACGAGCACTTCGGAGGTCTCCAGGCTTTAGAGCCAAAACGCAACAACCTGCTCTGGGAGGTCTTGTGGAAGAGCGAAGACACGCCTCCCCTCCGCTTGCATTGGCTCCTCTCCGATTCAAGCCCACTAGGGACACACTCAATAGGCGCAGGGGTTCAGAGCATGGTGCAGCGCATTTTTCGCACAGAGCTCCGATCTTACATATGTTAAAGAAAAACATATGTTCTATTTAATAAATGTCTCTGAGTTTTTAACAGTAGTTTCCACAGCTCGTTTGGCGAACCTGCACACAAGGCGCGTCTTTTAATTTAATTTTATTGTTTTACTTTTTCCTCTCTCTCTCTCATTTCATCCAGTTTTCTCCAAGGAAGGTGAGCAGGGCTACAGCAGCGGGGTTTGATTAGGTTTCCCCTGGTTTAGATCGGTTGTTTTGCAAATAACCACGTGGGGGAGTACGGAGATCTTTTTGAAGGATCCCCCCCACCCCACCCCAGTCCTCCCTCTAACACACACAGATGCACTTACAGACACACACCCGTGCACCTTTATAATAGGTCACTGATGATTATAGCGCTCCTCGTTTTAAACAGATTATAAGGCGCACTGCTCCAGTTCTGCAGCCACCCACACAACGAGAGGCGTGTAAATAAACCTATGCGACGTGTCTGTGGATGCTGTCGTAAATGTGTGACAAATTCGAAAGCATTTGCTCTGTTTCAAAGCCTCCGCGTGTGTCATTTATTTGTATTGTCTCGGTAATTTTCAATGTTGTGTGATCTCATCATCACCACCCACTTAGATGAGATAGGCCAAAACGTGCTCTCTCTCTCTCCTTAGCCCTCCTCCCTGCACATACGTTGAGTACAGGTGACAGAGGTGACATATTATAGCGACGCAATTTAGTCCCATCATTACGCAGACTGCCACATCTGATAATTACCATTTATAATCATAAAACATTTATTTTTAAATATCACACGAACTCCTCGCTGCCAAGCTCTTGCAGTTGATCTTGATATTTCCTGGAAATGTAGATTTAACAGACTCCAGATTTTTTTTTATTTTTAAAGCCTATATTCTGATATCATTTACCTCTCGAAGCATTTTACTAAGCAGCAACTTGGAGAGAGAAACCTTGTGTTTCTTTCTCCTGGCTTCCTCACTACCTCTCCCGGTTGATCTGATTATTTTTCCCTTCACGTTTTGTCCCAATAGCAAATTACCAATTCTATGAATTGCAAAGCAGCCTCAGAGACGCTGAGGGGTAGAGAGAGAGGGGGGGATGCGAAGATTGAAAGGGATCTTTGCAAACACAATCACGTTCTTAAATGGAAATGCGGGGCTTTAAACAAATCTTACATCTCTCCCGTTCCATTCGCCTAAAACTCTGCAATCAGGCACATGTTCCGCTCCTTCTAAAACAGGAGCTTTTTGGAAGGTTTTTCAGGCGCAACAGTCCCATTTTAATCATTTACCTGAAAGCAATGTTTTGCCTTTTTATCTCTGCCGCGTGTTTGTTTGTTGTCATCTTCCCCATGCGACTATTCTCTTTCTATTTACAGTACGACTCAACTCGAGTGTTCATTTTAATCCGGGAGTACAAGACTAAAAGGTAAGTTGTCTCCTTTCTGCTGTCACTGCGTCCTTGCTGTACTCTTGTCCCCAGCGTTAACAATGTAGCGAGTGTGTGTGGCGTGAGTGTGTACGTGTGTGTGGAAAATGTTGTCGGGGTCACAGGTGCTCGTCATCATCTCTTGAAAGGCGTGGTTTTTGTCCACCCATCCGTTATATATTTATATGGGATGAGTGGGAGACAGTCCTCGCGAGTTATCTTCGTGTCATCTCGCAGCAATTTATTAGTAAGAGAGTCTGATATTTGGGTATACGATGATGTTTCTGATGCAGTGTAAGAATTTAAGAAACACGACTCGTGATTGATAGGTTACACTTGATGTTTCCCTTTTATTCTTTAAAAAATAGTTTGCATGATTAATTTGTCTTTATACATCATAAAATACATTGATGCATAATTACATTATTTAACACCACATTTATCAACTAACCTTTACGTAGTTTAATTAATATTTTATGGAATACAACGCAGGAATCGGGGGGAAAAAAAGTAACATGTATGACAAAGATGACAAAGCCCCTCTAACGCGACTCCTTTATTAAAAATCACTGTCTTTCCTCTGTGTCTTGAGAGACCCCGGGTTTGCGCGTCACTGCTATAAGAGACCAGAGCTCCATGCAGCTCTCAGTTAATGAAGATGCGTTAGCCATTCAGTCATTCTTGTCCCCAGTCTATAAAAAGCAGTGGTTTCTGCCTCACAGACCCAGTCTTGTGCTTTGCCATGCCAGCGAGTAGCTGCTGGAAAAGAAAGGTCCAGATGCTTTGGCCCTTTTGTAAAGAATATGGCCTTGTGTGCGCTGAGGTGCATTTTTGCCAGGACGCGCGAGGTTTCCATGGTGCGCTCGATGAAAGGGATCACACAGAACTTAGTGGTGAATGACAGGCCGTACAGGAAAAGCGGCTGGAAATGAAGGCGATATGATGGATTCAGAAAACAAAGTGGAAAAAAAGAGAAAGAAATTACGAGGCACACTTACAGTGAACCGCAGAGATGAGGAAGTTGGGTGACCCCTTTTACCCGAAATAAGTCCCATTTGTGTCACCCTGAGAAGACAATTCTCTGATTTATTCTGTACTTTCTTGCGAGTCCCTTTCCTGCGACGCACTGACAGATTTGGAGAAACAGTGTAACAAAATTTGAACAGAAAACTAACCAAACAACGTTTTTCCAGACCGCTCACAATTTTAGGATATCCGTGTTTCTCTAATTAAGGATGTTAATTAGGAGTAGAGGCCTTTTTCTTTTTGGGGCAGTCACGTGTTAATCTTTTTAGTCTCCTTTATATGCAGCAGTTTTTGCCAGGGCGCAACTCAGCCAACAAAACCTCGTCGACCCTTCAATTAACCAAACCCCACCTTTCATTTACGCGCTGCCTTAGTGTGAGTACAGTTAGGATGGGAGGGGAAAATACATTAAAATTAAACACGACAAATAGGATGATTATTAAATTATCTCGCAGCCGTTTCTGTATCTCCAATAAAATGATGCTGGACAAAAAGTATATGTTTTATTAAAGAACAAATGAAACAAAGTGAACATATATCTTTCATAATGTAATTGATTTT
>VOQK01007183.1:18720-29524 GCA_015052645.1 Benitochromis conjunctus | reverse complement strand
CTGGGTTAACTCTGCAGTTTGTAAGAGCCCCTTCCTTATTCAAGTGGAAGACGCATCATGTGATACAACAGCCTAGATTGCACGTTACAAGCGTGTACTGAAGGCAATGAGCTGCATTTGGATGATATAAAAAGAAGTTAAACAATTTTTTAAAAAGATAATTAAGTGTGACAAAAGAAGAAGTAAATCTAATAAAATAAAGGCAAAATAATTCAAAAGGCATCTGTCAATCATGGTCCATGTGGAAAAATTAAAGTTGGGAGTCGATGAAAGGGAAGTGCAGGGCAACCGGAATAAAACATTCCCACAGCAAAACTGAATTTCCTTAAAATGTTCCCCCCCCCCAAAAAAAACCTTTCCATTGTCAACAGCAAAGCTTCCTGCTACATGTTCGTCAGCTTAACATTTCCAAAAACAAAACGCACCCAGAGGTGGTGTTTTTACTTATGACGGCCCCTGTAGACTTGTTAAATTGAAGATACCTTGTGCAACCGATTATCAATAATAATCAGCATGAGCAGGACCAGCAGTCCTAGTACTGTGCCAAGTTGGCAGAAGTAGCCTTCAGAGATTTAAGGACACTTATTAATTAATTAATACCTCCTGGTTAAATCTAGGCCGAGATGAACAAATATCTTATTACATATTATCATCTCATCACCAAAGACTAGCTGCTTCATCATCATCCTGCCTTCTATCCTTATATTCATTTCACTACATATAATTTAGCTTTTTTTTTTTTTTATGTGCAAATACACAAAAGTCTGGCGCATTCAGACAGCCCACTGGGTGGTGGCACGCATACACCCATCAGCCACGACATTAAAACATCCTAAAGACCGAGACAGATTCCCAAAACTGCCCAGATGAACAGCTCTGTCCTGCTGAGGCATTGAGCGAGTGGTTTCGGGTCGGTGCAGCAGATTCTTTGGGTCCTGTAGGGTTGTGAGTTCGTGTGGGGCGGGGGGTGGCCCTCGAGGATGAGGCTTGTTCTGGTGGCAGATCACATTGGAATCTGGGTGTCTTGGCTCTTTCCAAGTTCTTCATGCTGTTCCTGAGCAGTATTTGTGGTGGCTTCTGGGAGGAGAGGCTGGGGAGTGAGGGCGGTGTGCTTGGATGGTTGGTGTGTGTAAAACCCCCCCCCAAAAAAACAGGTTTCCCGGCAGAACATGGATGATGAATGTTACTTACTTCACGTGAGAGTGGTTTAAATCTACTAAATCCTGCTAGCCTGCTTTAAGGAGCAGTTCAACATTTTGGAAAACACTTGCTTTCTGACAGTGTTCGATGAGAAAACTGACACCACTTTCATGTTTGTCTGTTAAAAACAAAGACAGCCTGATGTGGAAACTATTGGCTTCGTCTAGCAGTAACAAAATCAGCCAAGGAGCACTTGTACTGCTCTCTGATGGTGTCTAAGAGGGTCAAAAGCAGCAATTTGCCAGACTCTTTCTTTACCAGATGGAGCTAGATACCTATGAGTGTGGGGATCCCAGGAAAGTGTGTGCTGGTGGGCTGATTTTGTTACCGTTTTAAGCCACCCAGCAGCTCGCCGAAGGCTCGTATTTAAGCGGACAAACATGAGAGCAGTCTAAAACTGTCGTGTAAAGTCTGTATCAGAAAGCAAATGAGAGAATCTCCCAAAACTGTTAAACCGCTGTTTTAAATTCATAAACCATGTTTATTGGTACCATATTTATGAATCCTGCGTTTATTTCAAGTTCAGCTGGGTTACAGAAAGTTGCCTAAAACTAACAGCAGCAGCAACATGAATCTGGCACGCTGTGAAGCGTCCCGATCCTCTGCTACTCCAACCAAGCTGGTTTATCTGGAGCACCAGAACTGGATATAATGTGCTTTGTTCGATGTCCACCGACCTTTCCGCTTTGTGCCGAGGGGCTCTGAAACCTCTAAATGATCACCTGAACGCTTCCAGAAGAGCTCTTGCCATCACAGCAACTGATTTCCTAATACAAACTCTAGCGTAGGTCATCTTGTATAAGTGAAACAATGCTGCAAGTTTAGACTTCACAGCTGCTCCTGCAGCTTTCACTTCCTGTGCAAAAACTGCTCTCCATGTGTTGTTCGGTGGAGACAGAGATGGCAGTTTGTTTTGTGCAGTCTCCAGCCGCGTCTTCTGTCTCTCCTTCAGCTGATTCTGACTGAAGGTGTCCCTCGCACGTTAGCCTGCGCTCGCCTTTCTCTACATTTTAAAACACTTGCAGAAGCTCCTGTGTTTGGCTGCCTTTAAAGCCAAATTTGGATTCGGGTGAATCACAACAGGTGTCACAGCACGGTCACGCTCGATCAACCGAAGGGCGCTCCCTTCTGTGAAAGTCTATAAATCCTAGACATGAATCAGTCGCCATTCTTACAATCGCGTATGACGCGCACTTCACAAATCGTGCCTCTGCTCACATAAACTGTTTTAATGCCACACTTTTCTGTCTATATGAAGAATTTCACATCGTTCTTGAGGTTGCCGTGGTTGTTGTTCGTTACGCTGAAGCGGTTCGGGAGGATCCTCATCTTCATGGTTCCGTCGGCTCCGCAGGAGAAGATGTGGTTAGCTGGTCCCACCTCGAGCTGCATCACACCCGTGCCGAGGTTCCTGAACAGCGACTGGCGAGCGTGCTCGTTGGGAAAGGTGTAGAGGAGGCTCTGCGTGGTCAGGCTCCAAACCTGGTGGAAGCAGGGAAGATTTGAAAAATCATTAATGGAGTTTGCTTCAGTGAAAGTGAGAATGTGTCTCTATAAAAACATCTATAAACAGGACCAAAACGGAATGACCTGATGTGATGTGTGAATTCTTTGCTATCCATAAGTAGCTGTGGTGACCAACTGGTTGCCCAGATGTGCTGAGTGTGCAACACGCTCAACCACTGGGATTGTTCACCTGGTAAGAGCCTACCTGTCTCTGAATGATCATGTTCTGACTCAGACTGGAATCAGCCTCACACAAACTGAAGCACCATCTGAGAAAATTATAAGCTTGAGGCGAGTGGCTGAGTTCAGAGTGTTTGAATCACTGAGCTGAAGAACAATGGCATCTATTTTGGTAGCCTTCAAAACTACCATTTCAAAAGCCCCACACTCCCAATAACCTTTGCAGTGCCAGGGTCTCATCACGGTTATGATTACTGTTGTGATGTTGGACATTTGTCTGCACTGCTCAAACAGAACTTTTTTTTTTTCCCCCCATCTCTCATCACTTTGTAGCTTATAGTCGCTGATTTAATTGACACTTAAATACTTCCACCTTCAAATATCATTATTATCTGTGCTCTTAGTGGTATCCAGTTCAAACTTGAGATTCATGTGGTTCCCTTTATTCTGTCATGGCTACAACTCGCCGCTGACATTTAATTGTTTCATGCATTCTTACTTTGGGACTGCCCCTTTAACCTGCATATTCATGACCTGTATTTAAGAGTTATTTCTTCACTGAAAACAACATTGATGTGACACAGACAGGTTTGGGATGCTACTGTAGCAGAAAGTATTGTGGCCTCTTTACCAGAAAAAAAAAAGAAAATGCATGGCTGAGTTTCCACTGAAGACCTCGACAGGCTCTTGGATCATTTGACTTGTATTCTCAGTCTGGGAGCTGCATGATTCATTAAGGTATCTAATTTATTGAAGTTCCCGCTCTCATCAAACACTTTAATTGTATACTGACTGACTGCAAACTGAAAACGGTTGTGCTGCACATTTATAAGCTTTTAAAGACTTCAGATGAGTAACCTCACACACAGCTTTGAAATGTTGTTTTTTTTTTCTGAGCAATTATCCAGAGTGAAAGTCATTTGAATTTCAAGCAGATGTGCACTGCACCATTCTACATCTGCGCAACACAGGGGCTTCATCCTTGGAGTGACAGCTGTGTGATCTGCAGCAGCATATCCAAGTCAAAAAGATAAAAAAGACCTGCTGTCTCTGGTAATATATTAGCTGAAGATATTCACATCCTCCTCCTACTGCCTTCTCCTCTGCCTTTCCCAGTGTCAACCCACTTTCACCTTACATGTTAGTCTCCATCAGTCACACAGCTGTCCCGAGCAGGTGGTTAATCACAAGTGACAACTGATTTGTATTTCTTTGCTGGAGCTCACCGTCTCCACCGATAAACGCGAAAGGTGCCCTGACTGAGCCAGAGACATTCACGTCTGGGTGCCAAACGCCCTGCAGGACAGCTCTGCAAAAGTCAAAAGTCTCTTCATATAGATTTTGAGGATCGCTGTACCCAGCGAAGCTCATGTAAAATTAAAGACCTTCGAGAAGAAACTCTAAGAGCATTTATATCACAGCAAACAGTCTCCTTTCCACTTCCAAAAAAATTAACAAGTGCTGTATAACTGAAAAAAACGCCACTCTGATTAAAACAGAAACATTTTATAACACATCCAATATCAAATATCACATCCATACCTTAATGTTGCCCTCAGCTGATCCACTGATGAAGCAATCCTCAGTTGGATCGACGGCTAGTGCTTTGACCGGTGAGTCGTGGGCCTGGAAGCTCTGCCGCTGGTGCTTGTGGGAAAGCTCCAGCACGCTGACCCAGCCCTTCCTCCCACCTGTGATAAGCAGCTGCTGCCTGGGGGCCATGGAGAGCACGGTGGCACCGGACTCGTGGCAGCTGAAAGCTAAGGATAGAGAGAGGTAGACAGAAGAGAAAAAGGTTAATCGTAGTTCTTAAACCTTTTTTGGCATTTAATTAAATTTGTTTTCCAACTTTCTTTCCAACACCAAAAGGTATTTATTATAGAAGAGCGGCTCTCTATGTGGGACTCTGGCAATCTCCAGGAAACTGTGAGCTATAACAAAGGAGCCTGCAAAACCTCCTCCATTAATTTAATATTTTGTCCTTTTCCCTGCTGTCATAGGGGGAGAGGGTGGTGTAGACCCTGAATAGTCCACCAGTCTGTCACAGGGCTAACACAGAGAGAGACAATCACTCATGTTCACATTCACAAGAACTGCCAATGCAGAAACACCAATTAGTCTTATATGTGTGTCTTTGGACTGTTGGAGAAAATCCACTCAAGCATGTGATTACATCCATGCCAAAGACACTACTAAATAGGCTAATTAGGTGCAGTATCTTACCTTGCACAAGGCTATTAGCAGGAGTCACTAGTGTGTCCCACAGACACACATTCCTGTGGAGTCAAAAATAACCAAATTACAATATTTTCTAACATTTTAATTACACGACGTATCATTAGACACAGCAGATTCAGCGTTTAATGAGAGGTGGCATAGGATTAAATGGACTGGAAAGTCTGTGGGACCTGTTGTCTGTTGAAAGACCCGCAGTGGCGATGAGGGAGGAAGAGCCCACAAAGAGAAAGTCATTAGCTGTCTTGTTGTGGCACTGCAGAGTCTGGTAGAGAGAAACAGAGAAGTGACAGTGACGTTAATAATAAAGCAGGACAGGAGTAAACAAAAAGAAGTGTGACAGGAAAAACAGGAGGGCACTCGAGGGATATAGAAGAAAAATCAGCTAAATGAGCTGCGAGTATCTCACCAGGTATGGTTTCGGTGTAGCACCGCTTGTGTTGGTCTGCCAGAGACTCAAGGCTCCGTCAGCATCCACAATCCCAAACTACAGAAAACAAGCACAAAGCAGATTTCACACCGCTGTAAATAGGATAGAACGATCCTTTATATTGCATTTGACATATATACTAAAAAAATGTTTGCGCTCACTCCCTCACTCTGAATTTGTCCTCCAAAACATGTCAACAGCCTCATACGGCCAAGCACCACTTACATAACTAAAGTGCTTTCTATATCCTCTCATTCCTTTTTTTCCCTCTTAAAGCATATTTTGCGCTCTGGGCCACAACAAGCAGGTAAGATAGCGCTGGCACGAGAGAGGCACCATCTGAGAAAATTATAAGCTTGAGGCGAGTGGCTGAGTTCAGAGTGTTTGAATCACTGAGCTGAAGAACAATGCGTGCTGAAGCCAACCCCCCCGCTGTGGTTCGTGCCTGAACGGCAGAGGAAGTGTGAAAATGTTTCTGAATGTGACAGGCTCACATCACTCTGCAGTCATGTTGCAAAGCTAAGAATAGCCTGACATCTGTATGGTGGTAGTCAGCAGGCCAATGTGTTCACTATCCTGGCACACAGAGTAGGAGTGTGTGAGAGTTTGTAACCTTGTTTCCTTGGTGGTTGAATCGTATCCTGGTGACTCTGGAGTTGCCTGGACTTCGGAAGCAGATGATCTGCTGGGAGTGACCCCATTCAAACATCCTCACGCTACCATCCTGAGCTCCTGTCAGGTCTGATGAACAGAAACAAAACTGCACGTGACAACGGCTCATCTTTCAGTACATCCCAGTGACCGTTCAGACCTCAACAGGAGGTTTCGGCACTACTTTGTTCCCAGATTTCATCTACAACATAAGTGAAGGCGAGGTTAAATTCAGTGACAGCCGTTTTCATCCCAGACAAACACTCCTCAGCTGCATCACCAGCCTGCAGTTTGACTGGAAAATATAAGTTTGCAGCAAAGTGAGCGCACCAAGCCTTTTCTAAATCAACAGCAGCACTGGGACTAACGGATAACAACTCTGCCAGTTTATGAATATCAACATAAGAGAAACTTTTTTGTTTGGTGATGTAATCGCCCCCCGAAGGCTGTTTTTCAACAGCAGATATATGATGTCTGAATACCACTTTTAATAGGCGAACAGTTTTCTAATCTCCTGACAGACATTGAAATTGTACTTACAGTATGGCAGTGTGGGATGGGAGGTCATTCTTCGCACATTGTTGATATTTCTCTTGATCATCTGGGGAGAAGAAAAGTAAAGAGGAGGAGGAGGAGGAGAAATTCAGTGAGAAAGCAGAATTTCATCATGGTAAAGAATAAATCTTTAAAACAGGGTGAAGTGCAGAGAGATGTAGCGAAACCGTGTTATAGTGTTTTAAAGCTCCTCTTACACACAATACACGTTTACTGGGGGTGTCACATGACTTGAAGGAATGATTTTTTTATGCCTTCTCACATGGCTCCCTCACAGCCGCTTCATTCAGAAATGACATGTTTTAGATTCTGATGATTAACTTTAAGGCGACGCCTTTAATCATGATCATCAAAAGAAAGAAAGGTGCTTACTCCTGCTTCCAGTGAATCCACCGACAAACTGTCATTTTCTCGTTAAAGTAAATTCTCTTTGCAGTCCAACAGCAGACACTAAGTCTAACTTAATGTCTTCACATGCTGTAGGTTAGGCATTTTACCTGGTTATTCAATATTTTGTTCATGCAGCTGACAGAGAAATTTAAAATACTGGCATTAAATACTGGAGGGTTGGCTAACTGCCATTAGCCAACCCTCAGCCTCCCAGTAAACACACCTATGGCATCTTTTTGAAAATCCTACGTCGCCTTGTTCTCAAGTTACTACTTTCACAAACTTAGGCTGATGGTGTATTGTCCTCACCCCACTGGGCGTGAGGGAGGCATGGACACCTGAGTGGAAAAAACGTATGCCACTTAGCTTCCGTCATGTTTGATGCTCTCTGCGTTTAAGAGTGTAAGAGTTTCATGGGGCAACTCATTTGTAACTCCATATTCCTTCTTGCACTCAGAAATAATCAGTAAAAAAATAATGATAATAAAATAAAGTAGGATTTTGAGCCGTTTTATCTTATACCAGGCCTTGGTGCATTCCATTTTTACTCCTCTTCTTTTAAGGCCACCGTTTCTTCTGATTGGCTGCCCCTCATAAACTAGAGCATTTACATGGTCAGTTTTGGCCTGCAGAAACTGATGTTCATACAGTGAACCCATTATGTGCAACTTCTGGCATGTGTAATATGATAATCAATGAATAACTTTAGGAGCACACAAGGGCAGTGCCATATCTTACCATCCTCATCGGGTATACATTTTTACACAATTAAATATCACCTAGCGTTCACACAGAGCCAATCACTTCTATCTCTAAGAAAACGTTGTCAGATGTGGTGCCCAAAAACACTGGGTGACATCACAATGACTACAGCCTTCATTTAAGCAAAGATTGAGGAAATAGTTCACATTAATCAACAGAGACCATCCTAGTATTTACTGTATTTCATCATCTGATACCCAACTGATACATGTATTAGAGTTCTCGTGTGTCAATTTGTTAGCCAATAATAAACCCAACCTAAATACAAGGTTGTTCTATTATAATGATAGAGGGAGGAAAATCCTACTGAGCCTCAGTATATCAGAGTGAAAATATGCAGCACGGCTGTTGGCTGAGAGAGGCTGACATTAACAGCAATGTGCTTTCTATCGAGGATTTCATTTATCGTCTCAAAATATACTCCACTCCGACGTTGAACAAACTGGTTGGTAAAATAATTACGATGCAAAGTGGCTCTTACTGTCCAGTCTGCTTATCAGGAGCAATAAGTTAACTAGCTGAAATAACAAACATGATTCACATCTACTTGACTCAACGACACCACAAGAACCAAATTATCTCCCTCCTGCTAATGCCAACCTTCTCCGTTCAGTAAAAATTCAACACAGTTTCCCACAAAAACAGCAGAAACGACAGTTAGGTTCATGCATCTCACAACACCATCTCAGTTCCTCACTACGTCAGTGAGAGGAGCTAATGTTAGCAGCCGCAATGCTTTTGGCAAAATAGACAGAGACAAAAATGAATTATTTATTTAAGCTATGCTTTGAGGATTTTTGCTTTGAGTACAAAAAGTGCAGACAACATCAATTAATTCCACAAAAGCAGCAGGGAGTATTATAAACCCATTATCACTGCGTAGTGAATGAAAGCTCATGGAGCCAAACTGTGAAAAACTGTGCTTGATATTACATCTGATCATTTCCAAACATCAAAACAACAGAAATCTGCGAAAATCTATTTGTTTAGCTAATCCGGCGAACGTTCAGCCAACTTTCATTTAACAATCGTTTTATCAGGTTTTGGTGAAATGCAAATGTTAAAAGTAACACTTTTAAAACAGCAGCGCATTTTTGAAATCGACCCGATATTACACAACAAAAGTCACAATTATGTTATTTATATGTAAACACAAAACAAACAAAAGGATCCAACAAAAATCCCACCACTCCTTGTGACTTGGCCGTTTTCTTGTATAAACCGAGGTTTAGTGCTTACCACGGCGGCACCTCTGCCCGTCTGCACGCCTCCTAGCCACGGTACGTTGATAGGAGTGCCAGGGTTACTGTGGGTGTACGGTGTGGTGCCGTGGAGGGCGGCAAAGTCATCGCGTGTATGGACTACCAGGAAGTCGTCACCACCCCCACTTAGAAAAAAAAAAAGAAGAAGTGACATACGTGATCAGATGAGGTGCCTCACTGGGTCCAACCCCAAAGACAACCAGCGTCATAAAGAGCCATCATTAACAACAAAGAGTCCTGTAACAGATGGACTGATAACCACAAAGGTTTCAACAACAAACCTGCAAAGTAGCTTTTTAATGCATAAAGTAATTTGTGAGCTAATATTTCTCATTCTGTATATAAAAACAGATACTCGCTGTGCTACACAGAGAGAGGCATTGCAGATGCATGTACACAATCTAAAGTCTCTTTATCCCACGCCTACATTTTGCTCTTTTGGCACGAGGGCGAACAGTTGATGGCACTCTGGATGAACTCATGGCTCTTAGTATATATGTAGAAAAACAGACTGCTGTCTTACCCTTTGGCTTCAGCCTCGTCATCATCGATCCATGTCAAGATCTGAGTAGCCAAGATGGATGACACATCCAGCTCCTGAATGTCATGTGTTGAGGCCATGACTAAACAGTTACGATTGGCCTGGGCGAAACACGGAGAGAGAAGTGAAGAAAGCGAGAAGCAGAGCACAGAGAGGATTGGGGTGTGGGTCCAGTCCAAAATCTGCACTTTAGTTTGTCATCGTTTTAGTCTATAACCCCCAGACTGCGAACATGTCGTCTGAATCAGTCTGCACCGATGAGTGCAACTCATGTGCGACATGTCTATGTGCAATTGGGGAATCGACTCAACTAGTTTCCATCGTGTTATAATAGTATATAAAAACAAGGTATCCATGCATGTAAACAAAGCATCCCATATGGATGTGAAAATGCAAAAGAGTAAATCATGGCATGCAATCAGCAAGTCTTGTAAGAATTAAATATAATCATACATTTTTTATTGAAGGAAATAGGGAAGAACCCCCCTGCCCCATATTAACAATACATATTCTTTAATTTGGTAAGTGGGACTTCTGTTTTACCACACAAGATCGATTTGTTACTGTGCACAATTCGGGTAAAGCTACTTGTTTGATTTTTTTGCCTCTTGAAAAATGCAACACTGACATATTTATTGCCTATTAGTCCGATCCTTCTATTCGTCTCCTTTTAGCTGCTCTTTGGTGTGCACAAACTACTGTTAGAAATATCTGTATCTTCTGTGAGTTTGTCAATATAAGCAACTTTCCTCGTAACCGACAACGATGTTTGACCCACTGCAAACATGAAAATATTGATTAGAGAAACTGAAAGATTCTCAAGGAAGATTTCTGGAGGCGAGATTCTTATCCTGGGGGTGTGTATCACATTAAATGCCTAACTCCCACAAAAGGTTACCTCACACTTAACAAGCTGAATAAACTTAACAGTTTATTTAAGGTGTTAACTTTGTTTGTAATACAGTTTTCCAATAGATAAAAGTATGCTTTCAATACTTTTGCACTGAGGAAACTTCGTGTTTATGTTTTTATTTAGTTATCCTTCTAAAAACAGCCCCCCCCCCCTTTTTTTTTTTTTTTGCTGAAGTTTTC
>VOQK01007182.1:7520-20521 GCA_015052645.1 Benitochromis conjunctus | reverse complement strand
CAATCAAAGAGAAGGGCAGTTAAGAGGGAAATTATGGTAGTCAAATGTAGAAGATAAGCAGAGGACTATGACCAGGAACAGAGTCAGTCTTCAGTTTATTGCGATTTCAAGTTGGTGACGTATCAGGAGGTGAAAGGAGAATGTCATAATAAACGAATGCAAATCATTACTCTACTTGTTTAAGTACGACATGCGATGTATCACCAAGTGAAACATATTGAAGATTGGTAATATCGTGAGTGAAATATGATTCTGGTCATATTAAGCAATCAGGCCAGCTCCACTCCGACGCGCTGTATTTTTCACGGAACGCGAGGAAAGAAACTGAATTATGAAGGAGACGATGTCACTCAGAGGGGACGAGCTTCAACCAAGCATGCGAGGAAAAAAAAAAAATCCTTTTCTCCCTCATGCACCCTATTAAAAAACAACACCCTATAGTTATTCAGTTAGTTCAAGTACAATTACATGCCTTTCAATTGCAAATCAGAGCAGAGCTGTGAATCCAAATAGACAATCAAGTAAGGTCGCTTCCAAAAACACAGGCCTCACGTTAAGCCAACTCCAGCCTATTAGGGAAGGGACATATGTAGCTAAATTACAGCGTGCACCCAGGGGATATGCAAATCTGCAGGACCTCCCGCATGACTTACCTTCTTCTTTTCTTTTTTCTTTTTATCATGCAAGCCATGTCAGTGTGATAAGCCTCGTAAGAGAAAGCACAGGGATATTGGCTCACGGTGGGCCAGTGAATGCCTCTCTTTTGTGATGAGGTTATCAAATGCTTTCCTAATAGCCAACAGCCCAACTTTGCCCGTGTGAAAGGATTAAGGAGAATTGTTCTGATAACAGCAGCTGAATTGTTACACCTTTAACACAGCCGCTGTGAACGTTAGGAAGAAGGCGAAGAGTTATTTCACTGTCTGTCCGTCTGCCTTTTTTTAGAGATCAGACTTCTCGACATTTTCTATCTCTGGCAGCTAACAGTTTGGTAGCTTTTCCTGCACACCTCACTTCCACTTTTGAATGAAACCTCTGCCTCTAATAGCGGCCGCTGGTGCAAAGGGTGCTTTGAGTAATTAGATATGGATTCGTATTGATTTGCCATAATTGCTGGGATAAAGGGAAAACTCACAAGTAGTAGCTTTCCTCACTTCTTTCAAACCTCCCGTTTTCTTTTTTTTTTTGGTCTTCTTTGTGTTTTTCCTGCACTACCTCTCCTTAATAGCCTCGATTTTCAACATCTCTGTACTCGCCCAAACCCCTCTCTGTCTCTCTCTATCTCTCTGTCTTTCATTCTCACCCAAGCTCTCACAGTCTCTTTCTTGCTCCCTCCTGGACCACCCAGAAAGCTGTCTCTGTGTGCTCCAGCTGTTCCCCTGCTGTGGCTTGAGTTTGTGTTACTTTGTTTCCGCGTGGTTACGATTGAGGCAGCCCCCCCCACACACACGCACACACACCCTGCTCCCTCTACACCTCAACCCATCCAACCCCCCCTGTACTGTTCTACCCCACATCTTTTCCCCTCTCCCTGCTCATGCCCTAAAAGAATCGGAGAAGGATGGCTTTTGTATCAAGTGCAGGTGTCCTGGGTGGGTGAAAAGGGCCGCGGAGGCTATGGCTGCCTACCGTCAGGGGGTGAGTTTATTCAGCCTGGGATCCCCCACCTGTGGCAGGTCTTGACCCACATGAGTCAGCCAGTCATTCTCTGCAAAAAAAACCTTTGTGGCTGAACGCTATTATTAAAGCCATTATTCTCTGTGTCGCCACATACACACAAGAGACCTGGCAATGCTGCAGAGCTGCTTGTTCCTCATGAGCGACTCATGGTTAGCTGCTCATCCACGCTGCACACCAGTCTAGACTGGTTTGAGGTGAGAAAAAGGGAACAAAATTGTTGAATGATCGTAAAGAGAATGAGGAACCTGGACTGACAGTAGACTACACCATTTACAATTGTGTGAAAAAAGAGTTTTTGTTTTTTTGCAACGGCTCTGTGCAAGTGCACTCTATGATTCGTTTGTGATTCATTCAAAACAACTTTAAGCAATCATTTTCTGTTTAACTTTATCAGTTTCTTGCACCATTCTTTACAGTGTTGCTTCATTTCATTGAGGTTTTGCATTCATTCATGCACTGCTCTCTGAAGTTCCTGCCACAGCATGAGGCCTGGCCTTTGACTGGGCCATTGCAGCACCTTGATTCTTCTCTTTTTTGGCCATTTGTTACAGATTTGATGCTGTGCCTGGAATCATTGTCCTGTTGCATGACCCAGTTTTAGCCAAGCTTTGGCTGTCAGACAGATGGCCTCATACTTGACTCTAGAATACTTTGGTATACGGAGGAGTTCATGGTGGACTCAACTGCAAGTAGTCCAGGTCCTGGGGCTGCAAACCAAGAACCTTCTAGCTGCGTGGGTTAACCGCTTTAATTTGGATGAATATCATAAAGTTGCAAATGATTCTTCTGAAACTGGATTGAAATGAGCAAATTATAGCAGCTTCTGTGATGTTGGAGTAAATCACAAGAATCTGGTCCATGTCCTGATGATTAATTGTAGGCACTATTACTTTATCAGTTAATTATTTAACAGTTACATAACTCTTTGCGTAGTTAGGTTAATGTCAATGTTTGATTTAAGCACTATAGGAAATTTGCACGCAAAAATTCCACGTTTAAAAAAGGTCCCATTTGACATTTATTTTTTCTTAAGATCTGCAGTTTAAACAGTGAGACTTATCTTGGATTGCGGTTGCCAGGTGAGCTTGGGAAGATTTGCCTCATTAGTAAAACACAACAGCAGCCTTGGGGGCAGAAATAGGGGCAGGTCATCCCTTGGCTCTGATCTTCACACAGTTTTGCATTTAGCTTCCAGATGGGTCAATGCAGGGCACAGTGAAGAGCGTGCTGATTTTAGTTACATGCCCCGAGGACAACTCCACCGTGGAGCCTGAGGGCGTGGATCTTCGTCCTGTTGATCCTGCCATATACCACACTACAGCTCAGGAAGTGAGATATTCGGTGTGTGCATCGCATCAGAAAGAACCACTGCCAAAGGGGGTTTTGTGTACCTTTCACATCTAGATTGTAGCTAAAGTTCAGTCAAGTCTGTGTCTTTCTCTGTCTCATCCTCACCATTGTGCTCATATTTGACAAACCTGATATGAGTCTACACAATTTGTCAGTGCATATTTGTTTCAGCAAGGGATTTCTCATGCTGAAGGTGTCCAATTATCTACGGTAGTAGAGTGGGGACTGTCAAGTCCCTTCAGAAGGGGCGGTGTGTGTTGGAGGGGTGGTTGAAAAATAAATAGTTTGTGATCCCAAAGAGTCTCCTAACAGCAGAGAGGGAGAGGTAGGGGGTGGCTATGGAGAAGGTTAACCTCAATTTAATGAGTGTGCTTGTAAGATTCAAATTTCAGCACGAGTAATTTGAAGACAGCACAACCCTCCTGTCTGCCTGTTGTATCGCTAGACCTTAAAAAAAGAACAAAACTTTAAAAAATAAAAATAAATCTGCCATTAAGTAGAAAGCAATTGTAGTGAAAGCTGAACAATAATCTAGGAAAATACTGAATTTAAAATATACTTTTAATATTCTAATCCGCATATTAAGATTGACATCTTTAGCCATCTCCAGGTCCAAAGACTCCTTTGATTACCAAACATCAAGCAAACACTGAGGCACCATCAAGAGCTGAAACAATATTCATTATTTCAGCTCCAATCATGTTTTATAGTAAAGTTTATCATTGAAAAAGAGGACTTACAACGGTTAGCATTAACATATGTTAGCAGGAAGTTAGCAAGCTAGTTTCCACCTAAAGATGATGAACCATATTCTGACTGCAGTGTTTCTAAAACGCATACAGCTCTGCAATAACTTTGGACTTAAACAAAGACAGAAAACTAAATAGCAGTGATGTTTGGGGGGTTAGTGAAGTGGAGTTACTTGGCACTATAATCTGGTGGCTAGCTACAGAACAATAGTTAAGCTAAATACATTAGCATAGGAAAAATACGAGACAAGGGTTAAATTTTTCTCAGTAAAAGTTTGTTTTGACAGTAACTGATTAGGCAGAGACAAGTGCATGGAAGCTTGTTTCTGCCACTGAAAAGAAGTCAAAGTTTCAAGTTATTATCTGAAATTATCGCGTAATACATCTTAAAACTTTTGACCTACTAAGTATCTTGAAATTTTGAGTTATATCTGAATAATTTAAAATTTTGACATCGGTTACACAAAACGATGAATCATTAACCCTCTGTGGTCTATTGACGCGCCGGCGCGTCACACCAAGATCGGCGATTAAAAGGGGGCGGGGCATGGGGGCGGGGCCGCAATGCGATTCCGTTTTGATTTGTGTTGACAGTGCATATTGCCCTAGACCCCAGAGGGTTAAGTCAAAATTCTGAGACACTTACGTGAAATTTTGACTTACAGATGTCAAAACAATTTTTTTTCAGTGGTAGAAACAATCTTCAATACAAACTCCATCACCTGGCAGAAAGAAGACGTGGAAAATGGACCAAACTTCAGCTGAGAGAACATCTGATGTGATTTGTCCATAACACGAGGTTAGTCATTAATATGTGGTTGCATGGTTTGGATTATTTGCTATGAAAAACTTAATGTCAACTGTGAAATATTAGTTGCCCTGAGAGTTGTTCTTTTCAGAAGCATTCAAATATTCACAAGCCCAGGGGCTGTTTTTTAAAACTTTGCTTAGAGAGGTGCTGCACAAAAGAAGAAAGCTACTAAAAAGCTGAAGACGCGGAAAATGGCCACTGGTTATTTTTTGGGAGGGCATATTTAAATAAAACACAAAACATTACGACTCATCAAAAAAACAGCCTCAGCATGGTAGAGGCCTGGGCTGGAAAGAGGGATGATATATCATCACTGAACAAGCACTCGTTCAGCTTCATATTTCCAATTAAATTCAAGGTCAAAGTCTCTAAGATGTTATTTTTTATGATTCCTAGGATTAAACTAAGCTTCAGTTAAAGATCTAAAGTAAGAAAAAAATTCACACTTTTCTTCTTCACTAGTAACACTAATACTGGGTTGAGAACATGTAGTTCCTGTGTTTCTCTAATAAAAATTTGCATTTCTCTACCAGCACAACAGCCATTCACATCATCCTTTGTTAACTCTGAAAAACTCTAGAAA
Organism: Benitochromis conjunctus; assembly: GCA_015052645.1. NCBI lineage: Eukaryota > Metazoa > Chordata > Actinopteri > Cichliformes > Cichlidae > Benitochromis > Benitochromis conjunctus. The sequence goes on along the minus strand of VOQK01007182.1, from coordinate 15,348 downwards.
CCAATTTTGTATTGGAAACAGGCTTCAATAAAGTTACCGCTCTGGCAGAATTTGTTCCACTTGTTAAGATCTTATTGACTCCTGCTCCTGTTTATGATTATCAGACACACTGACAAACAGGCCTCCTGTATCTTGTTTAAATATGAACAAAAAGAATTCAGCTGTCTTGCCATTAGTTGCAAATACTCTTATATATTATCATATTAAATCTTTCTATTGTCTCCTTTCTCCTTATTCCTTATTCTTCTCTTCCTCGTTTTCTTTTATATGCGCTATTCAATATCCCCGGTGCTCGTATTACTTAGAGATTCAATAGCCTGTGTGAAAAGGAGAGGATTGTATAAGCCATCCATGAGTTTACTGCTTCCTCAGACACCCAACCCCCCGCCAGCACTGAGACTCGCTTGTGGCTGCCCCACGCTATCACACACAGCTAGTTAATTCCGGCCCTCCTTACATACATATCTCCTCCTTTTCAACTCTAAGGAACTTTTGACCGTAAGATTAAAATCTAGCTCCATTTGAGCTGTTTTAGCCAATCTGGCAAGCCCACTAATATCTACTTAAAGACAGAGATAGATTAACGACGATTTGAGCCGCTTGATCCGGCGCCAGAATGAAACTATTGCTTTTAAAGATTAAGTAAGTTCAGAGGAACCAAGGAGAGATGAAAACATCAAGATGTCGTCAAACTGAACCCAAAGGGAGCTTCGAGCTATTTTAGCGCTGAACAAAACAAAAGGTGACATGGCTCAGTGTTTTCTCTCTTTCTATTTTTTTTCCATTTCAGTACATCTCCCTTTATATTTCAGCAGATGTGATTACAATGATTTTTTTCCCCTTTTTTTATTTGAAAGGAAACTCCTTTGGGTTTATTTCCACAATGTGCGATATTTAACCATTCAATCTTTCAACATTAATTTGGGATTTGTTGCCCCCACGCCACCCTCCCTCCCTGCATCTCACACACACACACACGCTCACACACACACAAACACACCCAGACTCCCCCTCTTCTTGGCTATCGGACATCAATCTAGGCAGCACCGTCTGCTAAGCCTCACTGGGCAATTAACCACATTGAGAGTGAAAGCTCTAATCAATCCCTGGCCTTCTCCATCACACACTTATACACAAGTAAACACACACACAAAACATATACAAATGTCTCTGCCATATATATTTTTGGGGGTGTTTTTTTTTTTTTACACATTTGTGTAGCTTGTGCATTTGATTTTGTTCTGCTTTGTTTTGTAATGTGATTCAGGTTTTTTTTTATGGGCTGCAGAACAGGAACTTGGTGTAAACCTGTTTTTAACTGACTCGGGCGAGTTTAAATGTAACCTTTAAAGTCTCTGTGCAATTAAGAGCAACACACAAACTGATAATGCTATCCCTGTCGCTGGTACCTTTTTTGCATCTGTTTGTAAAAACAGATTCTTCACCTAAGTCTGGCTAGAAGAAGCTTCACAGATGAGTTTTTTCTTTTTAAATTACCAGGATAACATGTCATCTCACAAAGCTCAGATCAACTCAGACTGGTCTCTTGTACATAGATTACAGAGCACCTCTTGGTGTATGACGCTAACACACCAATATGGACCAAAATCTCTGAGGATTGCTTCTGGCGGCTTGACGAATCTGTGCCATTAGGAATTAAAGCAGTTCTGAAGGCAAAAGAGTGTCCAACCCAGTACTATCAAAGCGTACCTAATAAAGTGTCCATATAGTTCAGTCAGTTTTTATTTTGTCTTAATTTTATGAAATTAAATATAATGTTTTACATCTAGTTTTATTTTTAAGGTTTCATTTTTGTTAACTATAGAAACAACTGTGCTTCAGATGTTTTCATGCACTCAGACCACTAGTGTTTAACATGTAAGTGCTATTTGCACACCCACTACACATTTTACCAGCATCACAGCTATGATATATAAAGATATACATTTGAAATATTGTGCAAACAAGAAGATTTGTAAACCGTGTTTTACAAGTCTGCACATGGGGGGAAAAAAATCAGGCTAAAAATGTCTCGAGAAGAGCCTGCAACCCTTCTGCCTGTGGGCTAAATGTGAACTGTGAGGTCGACCGCTGCGAAATTCAGGCATTCTTCCTCAGCTTGTCTTATTGATTCATGTGGGCCTAAATGTCAGCACCAGCAGGGCAGAAGACCCCGATAACCCCCCCTCCGGAGAGTGCAGGTGACTGGGGGAGGCTAAAGGCAGCTTACATAGTCTCAAAATAGCATACTTGACCATGACGCTCTAGACACGATTGATTAGGCAAAAAGTGATTTGATTTGTTTTAAACGCATATAAAATAAAAGTACACATGATCAACAGCTACATACTATTATCCCTTCTATCCACGCATTCCTAACAACATAACTGTAATAGGGGTCGTGATTGAAAGGTGGGGGGAATACATAAATATCATGTCATCTACAAACCATGCTTAGAATTATTGATCCGTGGACTATTGATTTGGCGTCTTTGTTCGTGCATTTGAGGGTAAGTTCAGCGCTTTGATCATTTGGTGCGTTACGCTGAATCTACATCAAACAGAGGACAGGAATCAATAGCTCCTCCCCGTTACATGAATGATAATGAAATCAGCATGATCATATGGATGCTGGTGATTGATTATACTCCAGCTTTTAGGTGATTCGGGGACATGCTGAATCTTCTTTTACGATTTCTTACTTGCACACGTACGTTATTTTGCCTCCCACAGTGCAAACACCAGTGCAAAGAGTTGGAAAGTGAAAACTTGCCTGTAGGTTTGCCTTGTCTAAATGTGTGTGCCACTGTTAAATCTGTGAGTTGTTGTATATCTAACCAAGGCAAACCCAGTAACTCATCCAGTATGTGTACTGGGATGGACCTGGGTCTAATTCTGGAGGGGTGCTTGAGGAGAACAAGCATGCCCAGGCTAATAAAGAAGCACCCTCAGTTGAAAGGGCTCACATTAACTTGCATGTGCAATCCCTGTCTGCTTTGATAATACTGAACTACGAGGTTAATTGCTAGGTTTAACTGAAGCAACACTGTCTGATGAAATTTGCCTGCATGTTCAAATCCCACCCAGTTTACTATCTGACTTGCGCTAGAGAGCTCACGCAGATATGTCCTAATACATAATTTGGGTGAAGGCAAATAAGTTAGATTGCACCAACTGTAACTTTCACAAGTGGTAGAGGTAGCTCCCACACTAGCAGCTCAGTTAGAGAATTAGACTGAATAGTACTCTGAGTCAGTGCGAACTTGTTACTCAAGCTCCAGCAGTGGCTTATGGGGAAGACTAAAGACTGTATATAAAAGATGGACAATTTGACTTTATGATATCTCATTTTGAAGCTTCAGTGGTGTAGCTGTTGCCATGTATTTTCTCTGGAGCCAGAAGTTACATTTTTTGGATCAGAAGTGTTATTGCAGGGTTGCTAACTTGCAATAAAGCTGCATCCATAAGATGCATGGGTAAAACATACAAGCACAGTGTGCATAGACTCACCGGTCACTTCATTAACAGGTGCTTGTTAATGCAAATATCTAATTAGGCAATCACATTGCAGCAGCTCAGTGCATCTGAGCACGTAGACATCGTCAACACGACTTGTTGACTTAAGTGATTTTGAACGTGGCATGGCTGTTGGCGCTAGATGAGCTGATCTGGCTAATTCAGAAAATGCTGATCTGCTGGGATTTTCCCATGCAAACATCTCTAGGGTTTACAGAGAATGGTCCCAAGAAGAGTAAATATCCAGGACGGCAACAGTAACTCAAATAACCACTCCTTACATCCAAGGTATGCAGAAGAACATTTCTGAACGCACAACATGCCGAATCTTGAAGCAGACGGAGTACAGCAGCAAAAGACCACAGTGGGTGCCACTCCTCTCAGCTAAGAATAGGAAACTGAGGCTAAAATTCACACTGGATCACCAAAACTAGACAAGGGAAGACTGGAAAAACATAGCCTGATCTCATGAGTCTCGATTTATGCTGCAACATTTGGATAGTAGGGTCAAGAATGCTGTATACAACATGAAAGCCTGGATCCACCTGCCTCATATCGGCGTTTCAGCATTTTGTTAGTGGTGGTCTAATGGTGTTGGGGATATTTTCTTAGCACACTTCAAACCACTTAGCACCAACTGAGTATCATTTAAAACCACTGATGGTATCTATCCCTTTATCACCACAGTGTACCCATCCTCAGTTGGCTGCTACCACCAGGTTACCGCATTATGTGACAGAACTTAAATGATCTCAAACTGGTTTCTTGAACAGAACAATGATTCGCTGTACTCAAATGGCCACCACAGTCACCAGCTGCAATAACTGTGTGGTGCTCTCATGTCAATATGGACCAAAATTTCAGCGGAACGTTACCAGCACCTAATGAATCTATGCCACGAAGAGTTACGGTACTTCTGAAGGCAAAAGGGGCTCCAACACTGTACTAGTAAGGTGTACCTAATGAAGTGGTCAGTGAGAATCTATCAGCATCCAACTGATAGATTGCGCCTAACTTTAACAGTTAATAACATTAATTTTAGAAAATACAACATTTTTGTGCCAAGCTGTAACCGTGTTTTTTTTCTGCTTTAAAACTGACCGGTTTAGCATGGGTGTTTATGGGGACCAGCTTTTTTTGTAATTTTTACCCAATGTTGCAGCTTGGGTAAAAACAAGTTTATTGCAGTTCTTCCAGAGACAGACATGAATATATGTAGCAAATCTGATTGCAATCCGCCTAGTATTTCTTAAGCAGATCACCCCTATGGGTACTTTGAAATAGCGCCAGCTCATTGTTTATATGTTGACATATTTCACAGAAAATGTTCATCTGCTGGTTACATAGAAAGGCAAAAAGGGATTACAAAAGTCTGAAGGATTCGTCCTCCAGACCCGGTGAAGCTCTGTAGCAAATTTCAAGGCCATCTATCAATAAGCTTTATGGACAATGCACTAAAAATAAGTTTATTAAAAAATTAATCTCTTGGAGAAAATAAAAAACTGCAGTGGAAATATTTCTTCCATTCTGGTGGCCTAAGCACAGTTTTTAGTGAACAAGTAACAAGCCAGTTTTAAAACACAGCATCATTATGCAGTTAGACCTCTCTTCAGGTATACCATGGAGACAAAGCTGCAAATTCATCTTAATATCCCCTCCCCCTTTATACACGCACACACTCCTCTACTACCTCTGTGGTTCAAACGTAGCAACCATCCCACTCAGTACATTAGAGTAATGATACAGCAAGCCCACTGATACTGAGGGGAATGAGGACATCCAGTCAGCTAATAGTCACTGCACAGTGCTTTAAAAAATCCAAGAAAGCATATCTGAGCATATAGCCACATGCATGGATCAGCTTTAAAAAATATGAAGCTGCTTAATGCATTCAGATCACATCATGCTTTTATTCTTGCTGGTCTGCAAACTTGCTCTGTGGAACTGCACCAGTGATATCGTCACACTGGGTGTGAAACTCTCTTCTCTATAACCGTATAACAATACAGTTTTCTCAGTTGAAAAGTTCCTAAAAGTATAGCATCTCCCACCATTCAGGTCGAGCTTTAATGTTTAACCACGTGCTCTGAGGTTGCGTGGTTGTGGTGTGGGAGTTTTTTTTGGGAGGGGGGGGCAGTCATTCGCATTCAAATTCGCATTGGGAACCCTCACCTTTTCTTTTTGTCCCCTAACAGCTTCTTATTGAAAATGTTAAATCCCATTAAAAACTGCAGCATAAAACTGACTGTCTTAACATCAAATCCAAGACACGAGAGTTAAAAAAAAAGAAAAAAGGAAGAAGATAAACTTTATTGTGACCACTCGTGTTTCCTCGAAATGGCCCCAGCAAGCCTTCAGCTATTGCTGCACGGGACTTTAAACGCGCCATGTAGCGCAGGATTACTAAAAAAAGAAAAGAAAAAAAAGAAGCTTGTTACGATTACCACAAACACACCATAAATCCGTAAAAGAACACGGTATGGGCTTATCTGGCAGGGCTACGTGCTCGGGGTTGTCTCACAGGGATTTTTGAAGTTGCCGCTGAAAGGTGGCGGTGTTGTGCGAGGAGGCGGAGGCAATGGAAGAAAGGAGCTGCTCTCGGTAAGCGCAGCAGTGTCGCTGGATCTGTCGACGACCGCAGGCTCCAGCCCCCCTCCAAAAGAACGGAAAAAAAAGGAAAGCGACGTGACACCTAACGTTTTATTTTGTAATTTTATTTATTTCTCGATGTCTCGTCGCCTCAAACAAGATGTAACTTTTCTGACATCACCTCAGCTACATTCATGCATTTGAAAGGAGCCGGGAGCGAGTGCGCAGAGACGAGAAGCCGAGCTGTCGGGGCGAATGGAACTTATTGTTGTGCATTTGTTTTGACTATGTTATCCCCAAGTGAGTTTGGCTTCAGTCCGTCTCTGTTCGTCGTCGACTCTTGAATATATATATATATTTATATATATATACATCTATATATATAGATTTATATATATATAGATATATATATATATATATATTTCCGGGGGATTTAATCCGAATTCTTCAAACGGGGAAACACCGAAGGAGGATTCTGCAAAGCCAGCAAGCTTTTCCTTACAGAGCCGGGGATTTAAATCGTCCTTTGGTGGAGCTCCGGGAGAGGCGAGAGTCAAAGAAAGAAATTCATGTGGCCATTCTCTCTATAGCCAAACATTTTTTGGGGGGATTGCATAATGAGCAAGGAACGACCTAAGAGGAATATCATCCAAAAGAAATATGTAAGTGAAAGCGTGTATTTTATTATTATTGTTATTATTGCCTGAAATGCTCATCGATATCGGCTCTATTCAAGTTTGCCTTTGCTCGCCTCCACGAAAACGCATAAACTTTCCATCACGGGCTGGTGAAGGTTACCATCATGCAGCCTGCGCTCCATTTGGGTCAAATATCCTCCAAAATGTAACGCCTTTAAGTTGCCTCGACGTGTTAACAATAACATGTCTTCTTCTTTCCTTTTTTTAATTTAAAGAGACAGCAATGTTTATTCAATGTCTGCTGCAGCGTTTCTTCGACACCAACCATGTTTGAGGCTATTTGAACATCGGGTGCTTTGGTGGTGCTGGTGGTGGTTGTAGCAGTGGAGGGGGATTACTTCGCTTATTTTGACTCGTTTAAACGCGTGATTTTGTGGAGGGGGGTGCATAGCATGCTTCGGCTGTGCTACAAGGCCCCTAAAAGGTGTTAAATTAAAAGACTTGGCAAACAGTTTCCCAGAATAGGCTTTTGTTCGCTAGCCGTTTCTTGCTACTCAGAGCCGTGAAGAGGAGCCTGTCGGCCATGGCTCGGCTATTGCGACTTCATTTCGTCCCATGCTGAGCATTTCGGAATATATAGCTTACTTTAACCCGTCGTCACGCTCAAGCCTATGTGTGGCTAAGTGTTCACGTCCTGGCGCAGGGTGTATATATATATGTATCTATATATGTGTGTGTTTTTGGTGTGGGGCTGACAAACCGACACATTTCGCGGACTGTTGTGGCTCTTTAATTTTCTCCGTGCAGCAGGAAAAAGAGGGTCATGCGATTAGGCATATTCATTCAATTTCCACCTCTCGAAACGCTGCGGGCACACTCCTGGGTTTGTTTGTTTGCTACACGCCTGCCCTCGGCTTTTACCGCCGGCGTACACGTCAAGTCCAGCACCGGTGTCGGTGATTTTTGCAGGTCTCTGTGTGACCTCTGCGAAGGAGCATATATTGCAGCAGCTCGCTGAGGGGATAACTCCATTTTTTTTTTCCCTGTCTCCCTCTCTCCTTTGCTATACTACGGGGGGGGGGGGC